>BLBF01000036.1:3777370-3854393 GCA_015471245.1 Laticauda colubrina
TATCTATCTATCTATCTATCTATCTATCTATCTATCTATCTATCTATCTATCTATCTATCTATCTATCTATCTATCTATCTATCTATCTATCTTCTATTAATCCCAGTAGGTTTTCTGACATGGTGATGACTAAAGTGCTGACCTAACTTCATCTCTGAGTGTTAGAGTACTTGTTGTAGGGAAAATCTTCTAAGCTATCTTGCATATTGACATCTCCACTGTACAGAATTTCAATGTACAGGTGAAACTCAAAAAATTGGAATATTGTGCAAAAGTTCATTTATTTCAGTAATGCAACTTAAAAGGTGAACCTAATACATTAGACAGACTCATTACATGCAAAGCAAGATAGTTCAAGCTGTTATGTGTCATAATTGAGATGATTAAGGCTTATAGCTCATGAAAACCCCCAAAATTAGAATATTGTGAAAAGGTTCAATATTCTAGGCTCAAAGTGTCCCACTCTAATTAGCTAATTAATCCATAACACCTGCAAAGGGTTCCTGAGTCCTTAAATGGTCTCTCAGTCTGGTTCAGTAGGAATCACAATCATGGGAAAGACTGCTGACCTGACAGTTGTGCAGAAAACCATCATTGACATCCTCCATTAGGAGGGAAAGCCTCAAAAGGTAATTGCAAAAGAAGTTGGATGTTCCCAAAGTGCTGTATCAAAGCACATTAATGGAAAGTTATGTGGAAGGGAAAAGTGTGGAAGAAAAAGGTGAACAAGCAGCAGGGATGAACGCAGCCTGGAGAGGATTGTCAGAAAAAGGCCATTCAAAAGTGTTGGGGACTTTCACAAGGAGTGGACTGAGGCTGGAGTCAGTGTGTCAAGAGCCACCACATACAGACGGATCCTGGACATGGGTTTCAAATGTCGTATTCCTCTTGTCAAGCTGTTCCTGAACAATAAATAACGTCAGAAGCATCTTACCTGGGCTAAAGAAAAACAGCTGGTCTGTTGCTCAGTGGTCCAAAGTCCTCTTTTCTGATGAGAGCAACTTTTGCATCTCATTTGGAAACCAAGGACCCAGAATCTGGAGGAAGAATGGAGAGGCACACATTGCAACATGCTTGAAGATCCAGTGTGAAGTTTCCACAGTCTGTATTGATTTGGGGAGCCATGTCATCTGCTGGTGTTGGTCCACTGTGCTTCATTAAGTCCAGGGTCAATGCAGCCATCTACCAGGAAACTTAGGAGCACTTAATGCTTCCTTCTGCAGACGAGCTTTATGGGGATGCTGACTTCATTTTCCAGCAGGACTTGGCACCTGCCCACACTGCCAAAAGCACCAAAACCTGGTTCAATGACTGTGGGATTACTGTGCTTGATCGGCCAGCAAACTCGCCTGACCTGAACCCCATAGAAAATCTATGAGAGCCAAGAGAAAGACCGAACAATGCAGAAGACCTGAAAGCTGCTATTGAAGCATCCTTGTCTTCCATAACACCTCAACAGTGCCATAGGCTGATAGCTTCCATGCCATGCCGCATTGAGGCAGTAAATGCTGCAAAAGGGGCCCAAACCAAGTACTGAGTACATATGCGATATTGTTCTACAATCCTTGTTTTATTGATTGCATGTAATATTCTAATTTTCTGAGATTGTGGATTTGGGGTTTTCATGAACTGTAAGCCATAATCATCTCAATTATGACAAATCACAGCTTGAACTATCTTGCTTTGCATGTAATGAGTCTATCTCATATATTAGTTTCACCTTTTAAGTTGCATTGCTGAAATAAATGAACTTTTGCATGATATTCTAATTTTTCAAGTTTCACCTGTACTTCTTCCCACTGTTTGATCTTCTTGGCATCTGATGTCCTTCAGCATACCAATTTGAGGTTGAAACCTCCTTCTGAGTTCAGAGATCTTTTCAAATACTTTCTCTGTTTCCTGTATCTGTTTCCACCCAATGGCTTTACAGATGTTGTAAAGTTGTTTCTAGTGTTTTCTAACAGCTCTCTGAAATTCTTTGTTAAGTTCCTTCCTGAGATCTTTGACTTTCTTGGCATTAGCTTGTCTCCTATTCTTGGCAATTTCTACCATTTGTTCTGACATCCAGTTTGCTTTCTTCTGTTTCTTGATCTTTGGCAGCCTCTATTTGACATTCATCCTTAGCAGCTTCTTTAATTTCTTTCACAATCCCTCTGGCTCCCTAATGAATAAGGTTCAGGATCTCAAAGCAATTCCTGATGTTCTCCTTGAAAAATGGTGATCACATCATGGAAAGTGGTTGGCTTTCTACTTCCAATTTAGCTTTATTTGGAACGTGCACATAATCCATTCATTATTTTCTCCAAAGTCAGTCTGTGGCTATATCTTTTTCTTCTATATCGATAATACAAACAGTTCAGTTATAACAGCAAAGTTCGGGCCTTGGGCTCACTGTGAACCAGATAATGAACAGATTATGTGCATGTTTGTGCTTATGTTCAGACTGAGCCAATTAGTTAAAGTGGTGTTGGAAGAAATGTCCACCGGGATCAATTCCAAGCTGTGAGAAAGATACTGGAAACATGGAGGCTGATTGGAAACCTCATGGTTTCATGAGGAAGCAGAACCACCAAGCATGGTTCTGGTGCAGCTGACCACATGGAGTTGAGAGTGGGGGGGTATTTATACTCTTTGCACTTGAACTTCCTGTTCCTGCGCAAGAACATGTGTTCTATTTGCTGTTGCAGGACTCCCATGGGACCATGTGCAAATACTAAGAGTTTGTCTGAGCTAAGTTTGGTTGAAGTTTGGACGGTGGTGCAATGAAGGGGCACTGGGCAATTCCTATTGTGGCTGAGGGCTAATCTTACCTTTGTTGGATCTTGAGTAAGGGTATTTGTCTATGAATAGAGCTATCTATCTCTTTATCTCTTGAGTGCTGACATCTGTAGTGGGCTATTAGAGGAAGGTGGGGAGGCTGTTTTCTGTCTCCAAGAGCATATTTCTCTATGGAAATATAATATTCTGTCTTTTTAATATTTCCTAAAATATTTCATTCTTCTAGGAGAGGGGTGGACGCTAACTTTCTACAGTGGTTAAGACACCAGGCTAGAAACTGGGAGACTGTTAAGTTCTAGTCCCACTTTAGGCACAAAGCCAGCTGGGTGACCTTGGGCTAGTCACTCTCTTTCAGCCCCAGAAAGGAGGCAATGGAAAACCACTTATAGCAAATATTGCCATGAAGTCTACAGTACCAATTAGAGGCAGTGTATGAAAATTGGGCATGATACTTCTCTTTGATGTGACTGATTTAAGTGCTACTGAATTCAGTAGAAGAATCAAGTAAATAAATATTTACATATTTCCAATCAAAATCAGCAGGATTTAAAGACACTTAACTTTGTCTGCAATACTCATAACATATATGGGTTGCTATAAATATTTGTGTTAAATCTTGAAACCGTTACCGGAATTAGATACAGCTTTTGTAATTTTAAAGGTCACATTTGGACAGCATCAGCTACAAGCTGCAGGATCAATTAGTAGTTATGTTCCTGGAACACCTAAGGGATTCTGCTGGTGGTTCAGAGACACAGTATACAATATTTCATTTTCCTAGGCAAACTAGGAAAAAGAAGAGCTTTTTCAGCATTCTTTTATTACAACTTCTAATAGCTATATTAATCATATTTCCATTATGACCAGGAATTTCCCCTAACAAAAATATATCTGAACTTTCTCCTTCTCCCGGTTGGTTGAGAATTATAGTAATAGAGGCCCAATATATTTGGACCTCATTTATTTATGGTACAAATATGCTCTGGTAGCTTCTTTATTCTTTATTGCCAATTTCGTATTGCCTTCATTATCTCTTCAGCTCACAAGGTATCAGTCATCCTTGATTTTAAACAGTGTTTCCCCCCATTAAGTCAGGAGCTGTACAGAGAATTTTCAAGGAGTTGTATTGAGCCATACTTTCTTACACTAGTGCGAGGATGAACCAGCTACTGTTTTGGGAGATCAGGAATGAATGATGTCATTCTCATCTCTCTTCTAGCCTGCTAGGAAGCCAACAGTTACCTGCATTTTCTTGCTGTGCACCGAAAGTACTGTTTTCCCTCCACCAGCACAAGCCAGGCAGTGCAATTTGCCAGCTGTACTTCATTTCATCCTCAGCAAATACCTCTGTTTCAATTGGCTGTGACCCCCCCAATCACCACTCTTTGCCTTCAATGGCCATTTTGTCTTGGGCTGCTGGGCAGAATGCCCCTTCTGAGCAGATTATTGCAAACAAGAAGTATAAAAGCGGATTCAATGCAAAAGCAGACACATAACAATTTCACTCATTGATGCAAATCAAAAATTAAACCTAGCATTTCCCCATTGTCTTGCTGCTTTAAGAAAAGCAGCAATATCCACAACCTCCGACTTGTTTGTTTGTTTTTGCTTGTTTTGACCATGACATCATAGTAATATGATCTAGCAGGAGGAAGAGAGTCCTCTTCTCTATTTCAGGCTGGATGGAAGGCTTGTCCTCAAATGTAACAATTGTCTAGCCCAGGACTGTCAAACTCAAGGCCCGGGGACCAGATCCAGCCCACGGGGTACTTAAATCTGGCCCACAGGGCCTTCCTGGAAATAGCGACAAACTGGCCCTTGGTGCCTCTTACAGCAAAAATGGACCTTGGGAGGGTCTCACGGAGCCCTCCCAGGCCCCATTTTTGGCCACAATGGCCTTCTGCAGCCCTCTGCTAGCAAAAATGGAGCTCATTGGATCGCACGGAGCCCCATGCAGCCCCCCCAAGCTGTTTTTGTTGGCAGAGGGCTGCAGAAGGCCGTCACAGATGGCCACGCCCACTCCAGCCCCCTGAGGTCAAATGCAACCCTGATGCTGCCCTCAATGAAATCAAGTTTGACATCCCTGGTCTAGCCAATTCATTAATTTTCTGAGATCATGTGACTCACTGAAACATAAGCCATCCATTTTGGGGTTAGCCATTTTGCATTTTTAGCCTAGCATATTAGGAGCTGGAAGGGTGGGTGCAAGTCATAGGATCATGGGATAGAAAGCATGCAGAGTTGTGACATTTTTCAAAAGGGAAAAAACCCCCAAAACTGAGGCACTAAGTTTACATTTCATGTTTATATCAGCCAACATTAATTAATGATTCTATTAAAGCTAATTAATGGCTTTATGCTGACTACTACTTTTATCATTCGTGTATTTGAGTGGTGCAGACTTGAAAGAATTGCATGGTTTCCAAAAAGGGACCTGTTTGCTTTTAACAAATTCTTGACTAATATAGTTGCTGAGTTGCTCCACAGTTCAGAAAGTATGTGAATTAAGCCAGGGGTCTCCAACCTTGAGCAACTTTTTTTTTAAAAAAATATTGTTTTCTAAGATGAACATAGACAAACAAAACATAAAAACATCAAGCCATCTTCCATATATATACATAAAGTGTGCCGGTTGGTTTACAAATTGTTTTATGCTTCCATTTCATAGTCTTCAATCACAATTACACTGTATATATTCTCATATTTTCAGTCAAGTATTAAATACATGAATATCATTGTTAATCAATCATTTGACTATACTTTTATTCATTCATGTTTTATGAAATAATCATATTTTACTTAAATTGTTTTGTGGCAGTTCATATTATCATCTCAAATCTATCCTACAATCATTTTGTAGATGTAATAAAAAAAGAATACATCTTTATATATTTATTATTTTCTAAGAATCTACATATTTCATTACCATGTTTTATTTTCTAACCATTGATAGAATAGATCCCAGATTTTATAAAATTGTTTATCATCTTGTTCTCTGATTTCAAATGTCAATCTATTCATTTCAACACATTCCAATATTTTCTTAATGATTTCCTCCTGTAATGGTATTTTCTCATTTTTCCAATTTTTAAGTAAATACAATCCTAGCCGCTGTTAATACATTTACAATCAGGTACTTCAATTCTTTACCATATACTTCAGGTAAAATTTCCAATAAAAATATCTCTGGTTTCAAATCTATATGCTTTTTTATCATTTTTTCCAACCATGTGTGGATTTTAGTCCAATATTTTTTAGCATCCACACAAGTCCACCACATATGGTAATATGAGCCAGGTGTCTGATGACATTTCCAACATTTTTCCGATTTGTTCTTGAACATTCTTGCTATTCTTCTTCTTCTTCTCCACAAGTTTTAAAGTTGCTCAAGGTTGGAGACCCTGGAATTAAGCAACCTTAGCGGTTTGGCAACAGGAAGGAAAGTCCTTTAAAAAAAAATCTAGGCAGCGTCCCCTTGTGCTTTCAGAAGCAACAGGCAGCTGTTTGAATGTAAAGTTTGTTCTCATGAGTTACGTAACCTCATTATCTGGGATCAGCAGTAAAATATTATTCTGAGCTGCCTCCCCCTTTTCCCCCTGTGACCTAATTCAAAGGAAACCATAGGACAAACTCTTGAATATGAACTCTGCAGTGTTTGCAATGACTTTTCATCACTTAAGAGAAATTTCCTTCCTTAAATTACAAATGAAAAGGATGCAGGCAGTCTTGAGCACTCTAAATCTCTGTGATATCATCCTTAGTTTGTTAATCTATAATCTAAGGTTCAAAAATTATGGAGAAGGGATCAAACAAAAAAATAGTGGAAAATACTGAATTAATTGAAACAGTTTACAGTGAAGTATGCTCTCCCCCTCACTTTATGGGAGGGAAAAATCAAAGTAACATACTAGCTGAGTTGGCTTTTTATGAAGAATATCAACTAGCTAAGTAATAATTGATTGCCTGCGTTCTGTATTGTTTTTCTAAATCTATGTAAATTTGTAGAGGGAAGGCAATCCACTTAGCCATCAGGTAAAGATATAAGGAAGCATTGCACATATAATATTCTAAATGTATTCATATTAATGATTTTTGTGCATATGTGGTTTACTGTACATGTGCAAACCCAGTTTGCTTAGTTTATTGATCAGTGCATTTTCAGTGTAAACTGGGAAAATGGGTTAATTGTTGCAGCTTTTAGATATTACTGAAATTTTGAGATTTAGTGGGATGATTTAATTTTTCTAATTTGTGATGTGTGGGTGTTGCTCAGGTTTTAATGCAACATCCCAAGAATCCAACGGCCAAGAACTGATGACATCAATGCAGGAGGAATGTTGTGGTTCGGGCTCTCTATGAGCTTTGCAGAAAAGATGAAGGTCCAAACTGAGCCCCTTTCTATTAAGTCACAACATTTGCATTTGCCTTTACGAAGGTAATAATGACATAATTACAAATAAATGGCTACATTAAAAGAAGTTCAGTCTTCCTAATCCATGCTTCCCCTCCCCTGATACACAGCCTTTACTCTCACAAGAATAGAGAAATTTGAGCAACAGATGAACCACACAGATGTCGATTCAGATCTTGTCTTTTATTTTGGCAACAGACTGAATTGAAAATGATAGAACTTGTACAGAATGGCAGTATGGCATTTGTCTTCTTAATTATTTTTGTCTCAATTAAAGGCATGATGCTGCAGGCCAAGTTTAAAATACAGAAGAAATTTCTTTCTCCCCCATCCTTTCTCCCACTTTTTAAAGACAATCAGCTCATGTGAGAATGTAACACGCTTAGCAGGCATCTGTCTTGAAAGCAAAAAGAAACCCAAACTTGCTCAAAGTTGACTCCATGCCCACTGAGGGTCTTTTTGACTTTGACAGTAGCAGTTGTGTAAAACCAATGTAGAACTTTCTTTCCGTGTCATCTCAAGGCTAGTTTAAAGATTTTTTCCCCAGGAGAGGGGGAATACCATATCAGAATTGGAGTGGAGGCTTACGCGCATTCTTAGATTAACACCACAGAGGGATTTCTGCACAACATGCTATTAAATGATATTTTCTATATGGAAATCCACAGAACTTGTGAACTAAATGTTAAATATATATTTAGAAGAAATACTGGGTGAAAGAAACCCCATCAGTAAAATGTTACTTAGAAGGATGTCTCTTTGGGTCATCATGGAGTTCGTAGGTAGATCTGCATACCCTAAAACCACTTGATCTACCTCAAGGATAAGATAGAGCAGAAGCATCCAATGACTAGACTGCACAACTATCGGTAAGAAACCTCATTGGCCTGATGTACCCATTGACTAATGCAAAGCTGGAATCTACCTGCCCAAATGTCCCATTGGTCCAAAATAAGTGTTCGGTGGAGGAGTGAGGACAGACTAAAGTAGGCAGTCATGTTTTGTAGCTTCACTCTCTTAAACCTGATTCTACTACTCTGTTGTTTTGGTGCCTTTGAGTCAGTGTTGACTTCTGGTGACTCCTGCCTGCAAAAGTCTGTGCAGTTTTCTTGGCAAGATTTTGAAAGTGGTTTGCCATTGTCTACTTCCTAGTGCTGAGCCACAGTGACTAGTCACCCAGCTGGCTTCATGCCTAACTTATAGTCTCCTAATTTCTAGCTTGATGCCTTCATCATTGCACCAAATTGGCTCTCTTCTCACTTTGCTTTGGGGAAACAAGTTCAGAGATCTACTGCAATTCTACATTCAGTTACTCACTCACTTGCCCTATATAAAGAATATTCTACAAGTGAAACATTGCACTAACTCATTGTTTGAAAGTTGCCAACTTTCAGGGAGTTCATGTTCATTTTTATCTGATGCCTCTCCCACATGAAATTTTGCTGCCAAATTTAATGCAACCTGGAAAATTTTGGAATGCAAAAATAGATTGGGGGGAGGGTGCTGCATTTGACTCAGAGGTTACTCTCTCTTATTTTAAAGCTTAGTGCAACATATGAATCCGGGAAAGCCTCAGTGCTATGGATACCCCAAATTCCGCAGTAGCTCAGAATTGCTCTTAATCAAAATTTCAGAAAACTTAATGATTGGGTTTCACAAGCCAGTATGAGTCAAGTCAAACACCCCACCAGCCACATTTATTGGGGTAGCTGCAAATGTTGTGACATTCTAGAGTTTTATCTTAATAATCCACAGGAACTTTAAATGCAACAGGGAAAAGTCTTTAAAGATTACTGTGCTTTGTGATTGATTTTCCCTCTCATAACTTATCACAGTACTCTCTCAAAACTGATTACAAACCATTGGATAAATGAGCAGAAATATATTTACCAAAAAGTATGGATAGAGTGGGAAGATTAGCATTGATTTATTTGGTATAAAGAATGCAGAGCAAAGAGATTTTTCTTCACCAACAGAAGACATTGAGTAGATTATGATTTTTGCAATCAAGATGATTCTGTTTCTTGGCTTAGGGTATTTTTCTATGTTTTTTGCATTTCAGAATCAGTTAAGTAAAAGCACTGTTGGGTCAGATGCATCAGCTATTGCATTACTAAACTATTGTTTTTGATTTAACATGTTGTATAATGACAGCAAACTTTATTCACTAAACCATTGTTAAGTGTGCCTTTGCCTCTTGTAATATGTACTACATGAATTATATGTTATACTAAGCCATAATGTAGTTTATTCGCAATTTATAAATCTTTAATTTACTATGAAGACTTGGTACTTACTCAAGTCATGGATCAGTATGATACATGTTATCATTTACTAAGTCTGCTTCTTGTTCCATCTGTGTCATACACAATCTTTTGCTTCAAAAAGTTAACAATATCAGTCATTCAGTTCATCAGCTATGTTCAAATGATGTGAAGCTAACCACATCAAATAAGAATCTTTTCTGTAGCTGAAGAACATTTTTTCTCCAACTATGTCTACCCTCCTCTGGGAGAACAAACATCTTTGGAAGCAATGGAAGAGGCCAAGACAGTGGGTCATTTTTCTTGCTAGCATAACCATTTCTACTTCAGGTCCAACAAAGGCAAAACTGTTGGATGAGTGTAAAATATCCAATCATAGACATCTTTCTGCATTTCTTGAATTTCAGATGGAAGCAATTAAGCTATAATGGCCAGATGCAAAAGAGGGTTGGGTTCTTCCACCTTTAATAATGGGGTAGAAGAGGGAATTTCAGCAGGTGAAGCTTGCCATGACAAGTAGCATCTGCTGAAATTTTCTCCAATTGAATTATTAAAGGGCATGATCCAGCCTTCTTTTGTGCCTGGCTCATTTAATTAATTTGCAGAGAAGAAAGTGTCCAGCTGTTCTTGTTCTCCTGTTTCAGAGGTTGGTATCTTAAGCCCTTGTGGTTTATGATATTAACTGATGGCAGTTTACATTTGAAATTGTGCCCTAAAACTCTTGTCCTGATTCTGATATTACTCCTCAAAACCATTCTTTTCCAATAAAGACATTGCCTTTTACCCTGCATCTCACCCTTACTCCCGCCTGCAAGCATGTTGAGTAATATGAGTTACACGGAGTTTGATCATCAGGACTAGGGCCTTACCTAAGATTCATGATGTCCAAAATCACGCTAGTGGTCTTTTGCCAATTTGTGGAAACCAGCCTCTGAAACCCATAGCAAGCCTGGTTTTCATATTCCTCTTCTGCAAAGCCACAGTGGCGGCTGTTTGAGGTTTGAAATAACATGACGAATTTCCATTGGTGGTTAACAAGCTGGCTGCAGATGGAGAAGTAAAGACTTCTTTATTCTTTATCCATAGAGCGTCATGCAAGTACAGTCTTTCACAAAGTTCAGAGATTGCCATAAGCTATAATGTGGTTTGTTTATGGTATAAAACAAGCTATGAATGCTGCCATTAAGGTTTGTAAATGGTATTTTAGTCCACAATGTACTAGGAGAACCCAGCCAATTGTGGCTTGTCAACAAGCCATGGTTAACCAAATTGTGGCTCAGCATGACATGTGAACCAAACTCGGCTTTTGCTTTCAAAGCTGAAGTGAAAGCTAAATATAGTTAATTAGGAGGCAAGGCTGCTACATTTCCCCCTGCAATCATATGCTGTTGCTTTAAAGTGTGGTAATTGGTGCTATGCTTGTGCAGGAGCTATGCTTGTGCAAATGAAACTGCCCACATGTAAAAGAGTAGGGTTTGGATTGCACAGTCATTGCCACCCTTTGAGGGTTTTCTTTTATATTCTCCTCCCATAAAAGTCCTTGTGGTGCTCCAAGATACCTTTTAGAGATCCAGTCCAAAACTGCTACAGTGTGCTAAGGACAGCTGAGTTGGGCTTCTTTGATCCTCTTCAAACCTCTCCCCTTCTCCTATTCTCTTCCAACTGCCAGGTTTCAGATAAAAGCCCCTTGGGCGGAGATCTTAAGATGCTGCTCATAATACTGTAAGGTGTCATATTCATGGCATAACTACTGAGCTGGTGTGAATTATAAATAGTCCTTGCTTATTGACTTGTTCAAAGTTATGATGGAGTACAAGAAAATCTTTGTGACCAATCCTCACATTTATTACCATGGTCCATGGGTGGGATGCTACCCATTCACACCTGTTCACTAGAACCGGTTGTTAACATTCTAAGCAGTTCAGCGACCCGGTTTTTGAAGAAATTAATGGTCTAATCCTGTAAGGAAGGCAGGAAGGAAACATTCTGGTGTTGCTTACAGAAACTGCCTCTCCATTAACTCTTATAACATTCTTGGCAGGACTAGACTTCCTGTCTCTGAAACTTCTCTGGAGTTTTTTCCCCTCCTTTGCTTGTGTGGAATGACCATTCAAAGTTACAATGGCACTGAAAAAAGTGACTTATAACCATTTTTCACACTTACAACTGTTACAGCATCTCCACAGCCATGAGAGGCCAGGCGAGGAGATGCGTGCCTCTATGTGAGTGATGCTGAGTTGGCTACGCCCAGCCAGTCACATAACCACCAAGCCACGCCCACCACCTAAGCCATGCCCACAGAACCAATTATTTAAAAAATTAAATCCTACCCCTGCCATGGTCCACATAATTGTCATTTGGGTGTTTTACAACCAGTGCACAACCCCTTGGTCACAGGATCATCATTTGCATGCTTTGCAACTCACCTGCAACAAAGAAAGTTTAATAGAGAAGATAAAATTGATATAATCAGCAGTGGGATTCTACCTGTTCCACTACCGGTTCAATGACCGTGCATGCATGCACACACACATAATGCCTGCGCACCAAACAGCTTTCCTCACACCAGCTGAGGCCTGCAGTGTTAATCAGCTGAGAGGATAAAGAAGAGAAAAGGGCAGAGGCGGATCACGGGTGGATTTTCTTTTCTTTCTCCTCTCAGCTGAGGCTTTTTTCCCTCCTCTCAGCTGATCGTGGGAAGCTATTTTTTACTACTGGTTTTGGCTGAACCGATAGCATACCACCACTGGATGTGGTGTTTCTTTTAGCAACTTAGTGACCAAGCCCCAATTGTAGTTGCTAAACAAGGACTATGTGTAGTTAGATTTATATCCTGTTTTGCTTTATGTTGTTGCTCCATGGAGCTGAAGGAATCTTTATCCCCTAAACAAATTTGTGAAATAAGTAGGATTGAGAGAAAATAGCCCAAAGTCACCCCAGTGAATTCCCAAACATGAGAGTGTTCCGTCCGGAAAAACGTGAGGTAGACCGGGTTCCAACAACAAAGTCTTTATTAAGTAACGCAGTTGGGAAAACGGAACATTGGCTCAGGCTGCGGCAGCCTTTTATATGTTTTTCTCTGCCGGCTTTGGCCAATGACAGGTATTTGATATTTGCCGCCTTTTTAGCAGCTATGTGGATTGGTTCCTATTGAACCAATCCCCATTCGAGTTCTTTAGCCAATCAGAATTCAGTCTTTAGGAGTCTACTATTTTTATACAGAACACCCCTCCCCTCTTGGTTTAGTCCTACGTGGTGATGTAGTCGCGTAGGTAGGTGGGGCTTCTTTTGACTCGACTGGACTTGCGCGGTTCATTTCTGTTGGAGCCTTCGACTGGTACGGATGGAGTTGTTGTCTCTCCGGTCTTTCTCCATGGAACCGCCTGGAAGGGTGAGTCAGCCATTTTACTGCCGCCTGATTTTCTTAGGCCGGTGGTTTTGCCGTTCCCTCCTGGTTTCTCTGGGAAGGTCGAGCTGGCCTGGCTGGCCCCTTCGATTGGACTCCTCTTGCAAGTTTCTTCTAACTGTAAGTCTCTTTTTTGCTCTTTTTGGTAGTTATTGTATTCTGTGTTTAATTTAAATGGTTCTTTATTATTTTCTCGTATTTCCCCCCACTCTTTGGTTTGATTTTCGTCGTTTTTTAATATTTGTGTTTGTGTGTTTGTATTTCTTTCAATGTTTCGGGAGCGAAGCTGGTCTATGTGCCGCTTCCATTCCCTGCCATCGTCTATGATTAGTCAGTAGGACCGGGGGCCTGTAATTTGTGTAATTTTTCCTGGAAGCCATAATGGGTCCCCGGTAAAGTTTTTTGCATAGACTAGGTCACCTATTTCAAATGTCCTGAAACGGGTGGAGGAGTCGGGGGGGTTTTCTGGTGTATAGTTTGGGTGCAATCTGTCTAGTTGCGATCTAAGTTTTCTCCCCATTAGTAATTCCGCCGGACTTTTGTTTCTTATGGTACTGGGTGTGATATGCTGGAGGGTGAGTAGGCGATTTATTTTATCTTGGACATCCCCAGTGTCCATCCTTTCTAAACCTTCTTTGGTAAATCTAATCATTCTCTCTGCCCTACCATTTGCAGCCAGGTGGGCCGGCGCGGTTAGGGCATGTCTGATACCTAGAGAGGCTAGGTATTGTTCGAATTGGATGCTCGTTAATTGTGACCCGTTGTCGGACACTAGGACGTCTGGCAAGCCATGGGTTGCAAAGAGTTTGTCAAGTTGTTTAATAACGGTTTCAGTTGTCGTAGATGGCATGATTTTAACCTCTAGCCAGTTTGAGTATGCATCTATGACAATTAGGAAGGTATGTCCCTTAGTTGGACCCGCAAAGTCTTTGTGGATTCGTGACCAGGGGCCTCGTGGGGTTTCCCAGTCCCTTAGGGGTGCTTGTGGCGGGGAAGGCCTATTTCTTTGTCATTTGTTACAAGAGTTTACCCAGTATTCGATGTCCCTATCTATACCCGGCCACCAGACATAGCTTCTAGCAAGGCTTTTCATTTTAACAATTCCAGGGTGGCCTTCGTGAAGCATATTGAGAACCCTCGTTTGTAATTTGGAGGGGATAACTACCCGATCACCCGACAACAAACAACCTTTTTGAATTGAGAGTTCAGTTTGTCTGGTCCGGAAATGTTTAAAGTTCTCAGTTTTTTGGTTTTCCGGCCAGCCTTTACCTACCCAGTTCAGTATACGGGCAGTCAATGGGTCCTTTGCGGTGGCTCTGGTGACATCATACGCAGATATGGGCAGATTTAGGCATGTCTCTATCTGCAGGGTGGTTGTCGTCGGTGCCGGGTCTTCCTCTAGAGTTGGTAGTGGTGCTCTGCTTAACGCGTCTGCATGGGAGATTTGTTTCCCAGGACGATGTATTAGGGTGTAAGAGTAGGCTGCTAGGAATTCTGACCATCTAGTCATTCGCGGGGACAAAATGTTCGGTGTTGGCTTGTTTCCCGCCAAAATTCCCAGTAGCGGTTTGTGGTCCGTTACTATTACAAATGTCCTTCCATATAGGTACTCGTGGAAGCGTCTTACTCCAGCGACGATTGCCAGGGCTTCCCTGTTTAATTGACTGTAATTTCGCTCGGTTTTAGACAGAGTCTTTGAATAGTATGCGACGGGTGCCTCTCTTCCACCTGGCAATTTGTGACTCAGGATGGCACCGACTCCAAATGGTGAGGCGTCGCAGGTCACCGTCAATGGCAGTGTGTTGCTAAACTGGATAAGAACGGTGTTTGATGTTAATAAGTTTTTTATTTTTTGGAAGGCTTTCTTTTCCCTATAACCCCAAGTCCAAATTGTTTGCTTATCCAGTAATCGGTTCAATGGTTCTGCTATTGTTGCTTTGTGGGGTAGGAACACATTATAAAAAATTATTAGTCCCAAGAATGCCTGCAGTTCAGTTTTGTTCCTTGGTTCTGGTGCGTCTTTAATAGCTCTGACCTTTTTTTCGGTCAGGTGTATACCCTCTCCGTCTATTAAATAGCCCAAGAATTCGACGCGATCAGTCATTAAACAGCATTTTTCTTTTTTTACTTTAAGGCCAGACTCTCTGAATTTATTTAGTTCGTCTTTAAGTCTTTTTTTAAGTTGGGTCACATCTTTGGCCGAAATTAGGACGTTCTCGAAGTATGGTATGACTCCTTTTATACCATTTAACAGGCGTTCCATGAGGCTCTGGAAAACGCCTGGGGCTACACTCACTCCAAATTGGAGTCTGTTGCATTTGAATGCCCCTTTGTGAGTCACTATTGTTTGTGCTTCAGCCGTTAAAGGGTCTACTGGGAGCTGTTGGTATGCTTGTGCTAGGTCTAGTTTAGCAAAAACTTTTCCTCCCCCAAGGGAGTGTAATAAGTGTTGTATGACTGGCACCGGGTATGCGCTTTGTTGCAACACGTGGTTCAGGGTAGCCTTGTAGTCGCCACAGATTCGAACCGACCCGTCTGGTTTAATTGGCGTTACAATTGGTGTTTCCCATTTGGCATGGTCTACAGGCTCTAAGACCCCTTGATTTATCAATTTATCTAGTTGTTCCTCTATTTTTGCTTTTAGAGCAAAAGGAACTCGTCTGTCTTTTAGTCTTCTAGGGGCTACTTGGGGGTCTAGACTAAAAGAAATTGGGGTCCCCCGATACCTGCCTAGGGAGCCATCGAAAACGTCCTGGAATTCTTGGATGAGGTCTTCTTCCCAGTCGGTTGCGGCCACCCGGTCTACTCCGGTCATCCCGATGCCCAATGGTGCGAACCATTTGATGCCCAGGAGGCTTGGTCGGTCTCGGTCGACTATCGTCAATGGTAGTACAGCAACATGTTGCTTGTAGGCAACTCGGAAATGTCCCAGGCCTACTACAGGAATTCGGTTTTCCTTGGTAGTCCTTGAGGGTTAATTTTTGTCTCTGGAGTTCCTTGATTTTGATGTCTGGAACCAGTTTTTTGATGGTGTCCCATGACACCATTGATAGGAAAGATCCAGAGTCAACCTCCATCTCGCAGGGGTTGTCTTCAATTTTTACAATTATTTTTTCCTTCTTCCCGCTTTCCATTTGAGCGCTTCCGATAGTGAAAGTCTGGTATGCTTTCTCTCGGTTAGTGGCTTGCTTGTTTCGCTGCCACTTTCTCTCGGGTTGTCTTGGCTCAGCTTTTGCTGGGGAGTTGCTGCGTCTTTTTGAGCTGTAATTTTTTTTGTTCCTGCAGACTTTCTCGATATTCCCCCTTTTCTTGCATGCTCTGCAAATGGCATCGAGGAATCTGCAATCCGCTCGAGGATGGTTTCCCCCGCAGCCAGCGCATTCCCGCCAATTTCTGTTTTCGCGCCCTTTCTTGTTGGCGTATAGGCGGTGGACTTCGTCGTCTTCCTCCCCAGATTCTGACGTCTCATCGAATTCTTCGTAGTGCGTGGTGATGGGAGATTGTTTCTTCCCTCTAGCCGGGCTTGTTTCGTCATTGTTCGCGTTCATTTGCTTCATTTTGACTGCCGATTTTTTCACGGCTTCAGTGGCCGTGGCTTCTGCAATAGCTTCGGCTACTGTTATATTGGGTTTATTCAGCAGTTTGCTCTGTATGTTAGAGTTTCTTAAACCCAATATTACTCGATCCCGCATCACTTCATCTAAGTTCAGAAACTCGCACGCACCCCCTATTTGTCGGAGGGCTGCCACAAAATCAGCGATGGTTTCGACTTCTTTCTGGTCTCTCAGATAAAACTCGAGCCGCTTAATTAGATTTGACACCACCGGTGCATAGTGGGCCTTTAGTGTTCTTTGGAGCTCTGTCCAAGTCAATTGTTTCACATCTCGGGGCTTCACCAAAGCCTTGGCCATTTTGAAGACTGAGGGTGTTGGAGAAGGCGGAGCTTCGTCTCGGTGCTACAGCTGCGATCTCGGGGCTCTGAGATCGCAGCTGATATTTTCGCCCCTGGTTGGTCCTAACGGACCTAAACCGTCCCGTAGAGACGGGGATTGTGAAGGGCACAGTCCCAGGATCCCAGAGATATCGCAAAATCTCTGGTTTGATCCGGGAGAAGCCCTTTTGCTGGCGGTGGAAAGGCAGCCTCCAAAGCTGCTGAAGTCGGGACAGCTCCGAAAAGAAAGTGGCTTGAGCGAGTGCGTGTCGGTTGGGTGAGAAACCTCTTTTGTATTGTAAATTGGTTGAGACCTGAAAGGATATCCTGAACAAAGAAGAAACCTGTGATTTTATTTTTGTTTGACTGGAATTGTTTGAGCGGCGTTTTTTAAAGTGATGTCAAATTGAGGCTTGGTTTCTTTCCTTACTACTTCTTTTTCTGAGGAATTTAATATGACTTTGTAGGTAACCAGACCGAATTTTTTCTTATATATATTTTTATGCTTCTTTTGATTTTTTAATTTTCTTTAGGATAGAGGCCCCCTTTGATTTTTTTTTCTTTTCCTCTGAGTTTTGTATACATTACTCTTCTTTCTGGCTGGGGGGGGGGAAAGTATTAAGAGATCTTGCAACACTGCCAACTAGAGGCTTGAAAGTACTTTATTTGAACTGGGGAGAAATGTATAAACACTCCTTCTCAAGGACATTTTAATGTGATAAGATGGAGGGAGAGCACAGAAAAATATTATTACAGGTGTTTTCCTGGACTCTTATCAATATTCCAACACTTGAGGCTTGGCTTTGAAGCTGCTGGAGAAGAGAGTCATAATAAGAGCCTTGGATAAATAAATAAAGTGCAGTGTGCAGTCTATACTCGCCAGCCTTTTTGTATATTTCAATTCTAGTAATATTTTTATTTTTGCTTTTTATTTTATCCTTTTTCTTCTTTGGTTTTGGGCCTTTTTACTATTGGATTTTTCCATTTTGGATCATAATTGGCTACTCTATCAGATGGATTGAAGGTCAAAAAGAATTTGAAGTTTTTTGAAGCATTAAAATGAAAAAAAAAAGTGAAAAAAAAGAAGAAAGTGTTAAATGAAATAGACTGTGTGTATTTGGATTGTTTGGTGACTTTGGGACTTTTGGAAATTCTTGTTTGAATGATTAAAATCATTTGGGTCGTTTAAATTTTTTTTTTTTTTTACAATGGCATTACTTATGGATGAACTGAAAATGGAATTTATAAAATATAAACAAGAGAAACAAGAAGGGAAGGATTCTTTTGGCTCTGTTTTTCATTTTTTAGAAATGGCAATTTCTACATATGAGAAACTACAAGAACAAGAAGATTGGGATGAAGAAGAAACCATCCTTAATGAACAAGCAACTTTATTTGGGGAAGAAAGGGGAAAGGGGAGAAAGAGAGTGGAGAATTTAAGACTTAAAAAAACAACCAAAAAAGGGAAAAACAAGGTGAAAAGTGGACACATCAGAAAGCAACAGAAAAGAGGAATACACAAGAGGGTGGAGATTAAGAGACAAGGGGGTAAAAAGGGTAGAGTGGAGAAGCAAGGGAGGAAAGAAGGGAAGAGAAGCTACAAAGGTTTGAAACAAGATGTAAAGAAACAGAATTTATTTAGAGATAATGGGTAAACATATAACTGAAAAAGAGATTCTGCAAAGGTACATAAGACTGTGTTGTTATATCTGTATTTGAAATAATGTTAGAAAATTGGAATAATATATGATTATAAAATGGGACAAAATATTTAATGTAACTTAATGAAATTTTTTTTTAAATAAAATAAATGAAATCAAATATGAGAGAATTGAATTAAAGAAAAATGGGAACATTGTCATTGTATAATATTTTAAAACATAAGTGAAATAGGGGGAAGTAACTAAGCAAAATCTATAAGTGTTCCCATAGAAGCATGATATTTATTTAGAAAGGATTGTGTAAAATGTTTAAGACTTAAATGAATATTAATTTTAATGATATTATTTCAATTGCTATGGATTGTTGTTTTAATTATATTATATATTAAAAAAAATTTTTTTTCTTGTTTTAAAATATTGAGTCTATCTTTAGAATGTACTACGCAGAATCCGAATGAAAATTATGTGTTATGTTAAGCTTTAAAACTAGGGGAAGGATAAGTATGACAAGGCATTATACTCCAATCAGTCATTACAGAAGAAATTTTGTGTTAATGAGAAAAGATAATAGACAGCTGAAACAGGACAGACAAAGGATATAAGTATAATGATTTAAATTGAGATGAAATAAATATAATAGAATTAAGAGAGTGAAAAGAGGGAAGAAGCTATATAGAAAATGTAAAATAGTAAATAAGAAATGGAATGCTATATAAAAGTAAGCATGAACTTGAATTTATGTCTGTACAAAAAGATGTAACTCGGGATCAAACTGCCGTCCAAAAAGATATTTTATGTTCTTTATGTTTTGTGTTTTGTTTGTATATGTTGTTTGTTAAAAATTAATAAAATTCTTTAAAAAAAAAAAAGACTGAGGGTCCACAGTGTGTCAAGAAAACAGCTCTCTTACGCTGGTCTGAGATTTCCTCCATTTCATTGCTCTCCAGATACATCTGGAAACGGTCTATGTAGGATTCCCAATCTTCTTCATTGGGATTGAAGGGTGCGGGCGGCGCGTTGTTTCCAGCCATTGTTTTTCATCTGGTTTTTTTTATCTGTCACCGCGTGCTCAGTCTCGCGTTTAGGACGATCCCATCCTCGTCGCCAGTGTTCTATCCGGAAAAACGCGAGGTAGACCGGGTTCCAACAACAAAGTCTTTATTAAGTAATACAGTTGGGAAAACGGAACATTGGCTCAGGCTACGGCAGCCTTTTATATGTTTTTCTGTGCCGGCTTTAACCAATGACAGGTATTTGATATTTGCCGCCTTTTTTGCAGCTATGTGGATTGGTTCCTATTGAACCAATCCCCATTCGAGTTCTTTAGCCAATCAGAATTCAGTCTTTAGGAGTCTACTATTTTTATGCAGAACAGAGAGCGAAGATGAACTTGAGTGTCTTCAGTTCTAGCACAACAATCACTGCATTGCATAGGAATAGTATTGTTCAGTGTATCTTGATAGTATATGTTGAAACACTTATTAATATACAGGAAAACTTTCAGTGTCACAATCTGAATGTTGCTTAACTTCAGAATGCACCCTGATAGCTTTTATTCTACATATTGGTTGTATCTTAGATGTTTCTCACTGTTAAGCAGTAATGTGACTTGATTTTGTATTATTGTATTCTGTGAATTTAGTTAATTATGTTTTATGCAATAAATAACAATGACATCTCACAATGTGTGAGTCCAGTCAAAGATTAGGTTCACATGGCACACGTAACTGGATCAGTTATAAATGTGTTGTTTGTACTTGCACAACATACAATGTTTGATTAAATTTAACCTTAGTTACACTTTTTCATTAATTGTCTTGTGCAAATCCAAACTGTTTGTAGGCTTATGGTTCAAGGGTTTTGTACAACTACTCACAATGTGTTAATTCAGTAAACTGGTTAATTGGATTGTGCAAATTCAACTTCTATAATTATTTATCCCACAGAGTGAACTGTCTCTCTTCCACAAGAGACAATAACCAAGATTAGAATATTTTGGACAGAGTTCCCAGATTTATACTAGTATAATCAAAGACTGGTTTGGGCTGTAAATATCTGGAAACTCAGTAAGAGGTAGTGATAACAGAGATGAACCAATTGTCTTGCCAGATCATTGACTGAACATGTGACGAGATTGATTAATTTTACTTTATTATAGGGATACATTAACAGAATCTTGCAAGTCTGAAAGAATAAACTTCACGCCATCACTTTCAACTGGCTGATCAATTATGGTGGATCCTTCCAAAGTTTATTGCTCTGATAGTTAAGCTACTGGGGGCTCCTGCCTCTTTTGTCTGATTGTTTCTTAAATATACAGCATCTCTGCTTCTCGTTCCCCAAGGACAGATCCTCCATGCATTCCATTACATCAAGTATATTTCTTAAAATTTGTTTGCACTCAATTCTGACTTGGAACGAAAGAGAAATTAACATATTGCAAGGAACATATTACTCTCTGTAACTTGGGAAAATACCAATTTCATCACACATCTATCTTGCTAAATATAACCCTATCATTTTGGCACCTTGCATATCTGCATGTGATATCTGCATATTGTAGCATTCAGATATCCTTTGGCACTCTCAATTAGTATTGATTGTTCTAAATTTTCTATTGGTAATACTTTAAACTGTTTTGTATCTCTCTATAAAAAAAGTATACTGAGTGTCATTAAAGAAACTTTTGATTCTGTTTCATTTCAGTAGGAATGTGGCAAGCTTTGTGGTATCACTTTGGCTTAAGCCCCTGTCACACAGCACCAACGGATGTAAAGAGGATGTAAAACAGAGAGAAACACTTGCCATCTGTTGGTTAATGCGATACATCTGTTCTGTACTCATTGCGTCCGTTTTTCATACTCTCTATCCATCCAGCATCCGTCTAGTGTGATTTCATCCGCTCAAAAAGTTTTGAGCTGCACAAAACTTTTTGAGCGGATAAAGTATCCAACGCGTCTGTTATACATCCGCTACACATACGGGGAACATAGGTTATACGTCCATTGTCATCTGTTACGCATCCGCTATATCCGCGAGGCATCCGCTGCGCATCCGAACAACTCGCATCTGCTCCAGTGGAAAACAGACACAGGGAGGAAGCGAAACGGATGCGGAACGGACACGCAGCATTAGTAGCACGGATGTAGAAAGGATGAATGTGGATACAGCTTGCATACAAAGCATTAAAACGGACAAAACGATCGTATAGGGGACGTATCTCGGATATTTAGGATGTCTGCAGGATGTCTAGAGGATGAAAAAGGACACCTAATGGAAAACCTATATTTCCTACAAAAAGGGGAAGAAATCACCTGGATCTCACTTTCAGTCCAGCAGCCCTGCGGTGCAGACCTCTTCAGCCTTCATCTTGCTCTTGCTCTTCCACAGCATCCAATCATCTCCACCATGGATCATCACACACTCCTTTTGGTAGCCACCATCATTCTACAAAAGTGTGAAGCCCTCTACAGGCTCTTTCACCTGTTCTACGGGAAGAAAAGGAGGCGGCCAAGAAGTGTCTGGGTCCAAAGATGGATCGCGAGAAGAGCCAAGTACGGACTGTACAACAAGCTGATGGTGGAGCTGAGGAACGAAGACCCTCGTGCATTCCAGAACTTCATGAGGATGCCGCCAGCCATGTTTGACCAAGTTGTGCAGCGGCTGAGACCCAGGTTGACCAAGGCAAACACCAACTTCCGGCCTAGCCTGGACCCTGGGCTCAAGGTGGCACTGACTCTGCACCACCTGGCCTCTGGGACCACGTATAGGAGCATGCAGTACGTTTAAAGGGAGCCACACAACACCATCAGCATTGTGGTCAGAGAAGTGGTGCAGGCCATCATCGAAGAATACCTGGAGGAGCTCCTCCAGTGCCCCTCCATTGAAGAAGGCTGGAAGAAAGTTGCAGAGCAGTGGTATCAGAAGCGGAACTTCCCCCACACAGTTGGAGCCATAGATGGGAAGCACGTGGCCTGCAAAGCTCCAGCCAACTCAGGGTCCGCTTATCACAACTACAAGGGCTTCTTCAGCATCATCCTCTTCGCCATGGTCGATGCTGACTACAAGTTCATGTACATCGATGCTTCAGGCAATGGGTCATCTTCAGATGCCCAGGTATACAACGCCAGTCACCTCAAGGAGGGGCTGGAACACAACCTCATCATGGGCTTCCCAGATCCAGACCCCGTGCCCAACGACACATAAGATGTGCCCTACTTCATCGTGGGGGATGACGCCTTCTCCCTCAGAACCTACCTCATGAAGCCCTACACTTCCAGATGCCTCACCCGTGAAGACAGGATCTCCAACTACAGGCTGTCCAGGGCAAGATGGGTGGTGGAGAACGCCTTTGGCATCCTGGCCAACAGGTTCCAGGTACTTCTCACCACCATGCAGCATCGCCCAGAGACTGTGAGGAGCATCGGGAAAGCTTGCTGCATCCTGCACAATCTCATGCGCACCCGCTACCCAGTGTTGCAGAACAGGCTCGTGGACCGCCAACAAGGCAATGGGGACATGAAGCCTGGTGAATGGAGTCAAGGACAAAACCTGATAGACACTGTGGATGTGCAAGGCCCCAAAAGAGCTTCATGTGAAGGGAAGAAGCAGCGCAACCTCCTGAAACACTGGTGCAACTCCTCAGCTGGAGCAGTGGAGTGGCAAGACAGGATGGTAGATGCTTAATGGATGCTTCCTTCAGCCTGTCTCATCACACTGATGAGATTGTGCCATGTATGTTGAGTGGCCCTACAATGAAGAGGACATTTAATAGAGTTGTGTTTATGTTGAAATGTGTTAATGAATGATTAAATTGTTATTGATAATAAAGGGCCATAGGTGTGGCACCTGGGAGGGTGGACCATACAGTCCCACTATGCTTGCACTGGAGGTTTATCTATCCCAGTGCTATCCTAACCCATCCCACAGCTATTACACATTCCACAGGTATCCCTGCCCTTCCCACTGCTATCCTAACCCATCCCACAGCTATTATTCATCCCACAGGTATCCCTGCCCATCTCACTGCTATCCTTACCCATCCCACAAGCATGCAAAGGCTTAAACCATTTCTAAAAGTTTCCACCAAGACTTTATTTACTAAAAGAACTGAACCAAGTGTGTGAAGCAAAGATACACTTTATTAATAACAAACTGTAAAAGCAAAATGACCCAAGTAAAGTGTCCCAAGCAAAGATAAAGTGAACAGTTAGCCACCAAGTCTCTGGCACTCTTCTCAGTCACTCTGAGGCATGCCCATAGTCTCAGGGGTGAAGGGTCCAGGTGCTGTGGAGGTGGCTGCTGCTGGAGTGCTGGTCTGAGGTGCCATTGGGGTGCCTGGCCCTGAGAGGACAACAGGGGATGGTGTGTGGAGGAAGCTCTCAGAGAGCTGGCTCAGTCCTGTGATGTTGAGAGCCCCTTCCTCCATGACATGGGGTGTCAGTCCCAAGACCGATGACAGATGTTCTGAGGCCGGGCTTGGCTGTGGGGTGGAGGAAGGAGTAGTGCAGTGGGGCTGTCTGGTCTGGAGGTGAGCGAGGTGGCAGCGTTGGTGGCATCGGTGGCGTCGGTGGGCTGCCTGAGAGAGAGGGTTGAAAGAGGGGCTGCTCCTCGGTGGCAGACCTCACCCTCCAAGAAGCTGCACTTGGCCATCACTTAGGTCTCCTGGTCCGTGAGCTTGACCGCGGCCTGGCCAGACTTCTTGAGGTGCAGCTTCCCATACCAGGTGTGCATGTGCTTCCACCACCCGAGGAGGACCTCCGAAGTGTAGCCCAGGCTCTCTGCCTTCTCTCTCCAAGCCGCCTGCTTCCACTTGGTGTCTCGATAGAGCCTGTGTCCCTTCCACCAGAGGTACTCGTTCTTCCTCAGCCATTCGAGCACCTCATCCTCATGTTCCTCTTCGATGGAGTACTGTCTCCTCTCCCTATCGCACGATTGCCTCTTCCTCCCTCTGGCAGGGCCTTCTGGGCCCTCATCAGAAGGGTTTTGAGGGTCTAGGGGTTGGTCCACCACACCACCAGCAGCAGCAGCAGCAACAGCAAAAGCAGCACCAGCAGCACCAGCAGAAGCACCAGCACCACGAGCAGCACCAGCAGAGTAAGCACCAGCACCACGAGCAGCACCAGCAGAGTAAGGTGAGGCGTGGGTGGCATCTGTGGCATGGGTGGCATCTGTGGCCTGGGTGGCATCTGTGGCGTGGCTGGCATCTGTGGTGTGGGTGACATCTATGGCATCGGTGGCATCGGTGGGGTTAGATGAACCTGTGCCTGGACTGGGAAGGGCTGCCTGTGCTGCTGGAACTCCTGGTAGCCGTAGCCTTGGTAGGTGAGGGCCTGTGGAAAGCCTTGGAAGGGCTGTGACATCACCTGGGGTGGAGGAGCAGACCTGGACTGGGTCGGAGCAGGTTCAGCTGGGCCTGGAGGGTTGTGCAGAAGACCTCTGATCCTCTCCTTGATCACCTGGTACTGTGATTCGGACATGTCCATGAGGGTCTGGGGCTTCGAGGTTCTAGGGGCTGCTCCACCACACCACCACCACCACCAGCAGCAACAACAACAGTAGCAGCACCAGCAGCACCAGCAGGACCAGGATCAGCAGCAGCAGAGTAAGCACCAGCAGCAACAGCAGGACCAGCAGGACCAGGAGCACCAGCAGGACCAGGAGCACCAGCAGGACCAGGAGCAGCGCCAGCAGAGTAAGCCCCAGCAGAAGCCCCAGCACCAGCAGAGTCAGCCCGAGCAGCAGAAGCCCCAGTAGAAGCAGAGTCAGGGCCAGGGGTTGGGATGGTGGTCCTGTCCTTCTTGCCAGGGCTGGCAGGAGTAGGCACAGGCTTCCTCTTCTTCCCCATGGTTGTTGGCTGGAGATGTGTCTGGCAGCAGGTCTTTCCTCTGAATGGTGACCTGCTTGCGAGCTGCATCCTTTTATATCCGCGGGGCTGACGCAATGCATCCTCCCCGCATGCGCAGTGAACGCTTTGCATCCACTAGGCATCCGCTAGGCATCCGCTAGGCATCCGCTAGGCATCCGCGAGGCGTCCGCGAGGCATCCGCTCTGCATCTGTTGTATCCACTCGGCATCCGCTCTGCATCCGTTCCTTCCGCTGCACGTCTGCTTCGCTGTGCTCCCCCAGAAGCCCTGCGGATGTGCCATCCGCTTCCATCCGCTTCCATCCGTCAGGCTTCTGTGGAGTATCCACTGTACATCCTGGCGACGTCCTCCCCCCCGTCCATTCCTTTCCTTTGTTGTCCGCTCTGTTTATGCAAATTTGGGGCACTTTTGAGAACGGAGAACGGATGGAAAATTTTCTCATCCGCTGTGTCCTTTTTACATACTTTTTGCATCCGTCGGCCTATGTGACAGGCCCTTTAGTCCATAGTTCATCGGACCAGATGAAAGAACAAATAAACAGATAGAAATGTATCATTGTGGCAAGGATTGAATCTCTCAATTCCACAATTCTCTCAATACCACAATATTCTCATAGGATTTTCATGGATCTACCATGGAAATATATTGCTCAAAAGAATAAAGGGAACACTTAAACAACACAACATAACTCCAAGACAATCACACTTCTGTGAAATCAAACTGTCCACTAAGGTAGCAACACTGATTGACAATCAATTTCACATGCTGTTGTGCAAATGGAATAGACAACAGGTGGAAATCATAGGAAGGTAGCAAGACATCCCCAATAAAGGTGGTGACCACAGACCACTTTTCAGTTCCTATGCTTTCTGACTGATGATTTGGTCACTTTTGAATGCTGGCGGTGCTTTCACTCTAGTGGTAGCATGAGACGGAGTCTACAACCCACATAACTGGCTCAGGTAGTGCAGCTCATCCAGGATGGCACATCAATGCGAGCTGTGGCAAGAAGATTTGCTGTGTCTATCAGCGTAGTGTCCAGAACATGGAGGCACTATCAGGAGACAAGTCAGTACATCAGGAGACGTGGAGGAAGCCGAAGGAGGGCAACAACCCAGCATCAAGACTGCTACCTCCGCCTTTGTGCAAGGAGGGACAGGAGGCACTGCCAAGAGCCCTGCAAAATGACCTCCATTGGGCCACAAATGTGCATGTGGCTGCTCAAATGGTCAGAAACAGACTCCATGAGGGTGGTATGAAGGCCCGACATCCACAGGTGGGGGTTGTGCTTACAGCCCAACACTGTGCAGGACGTTTGGCATTTGCCAGAGAACACCAAGATTGGCAAATTTGCCACTGGTGCCCTGTGTTCTTCACAGATGAAAGCAGGTTCACACTGAGCACATGGGACAGACGTGACAGGGTCTGGAGATGCTGTGGAGAACGTTCTGCTGCCTGCAACATCCTCCAGCATGACCGGTTTGGCAGTGGGTCAGTAATGGTATGGGGTGGCATTTCTTCAGGGGGCCGCACAGCCCTCCATGTGCTTGCCAGAGATAGCCTGACTGCCATTAGGTACCGAGATGAGATCCTCAGACCCTTTGTGAGACCATATGCTGGTGCGGTTGGCCCTGAGTTCCTCCTAATGCACGACAATGCTAGACCTCATGTGGCTGGAGTATGTCATCAGTTCCTGCAAGACGAAGGCATTGATGCTATGGACTGGCCCGCCCATTCCCTAGACTTGAATCCAATTGAGCACATCTGGGGCATCATGTCTTTCTCGATCCACCACTGCCACGTTGAACCACAGACTGTCCAGGAGTTGAGGGATGCTTTAGTCCAGGTGTGGGAGGAGATCCCTCAGGAGACCATCTGCCACCTCTTCATCAGGAACATGCCCAGGCGTTGTAGGGAGGTCATACAGGCACATGGAGGCCACACACACTACTGAGCCTCATTTTGACTTTTTTTAAGGACATTACATCAAAGTTGGATCAGCCTGTAGTGCTTTTTTCCACTTTAATTTTGAGTGTAACTCCAAATCCAGACCTCCACGGGTTGCTAAATTTGATTTCCATTGATAATTTTTGTGTTATTTTTTTGTCAGCACATTCAACTATGTAATGAACAATGTATTTAATAAGAATATTTCATTCATTTAGATCTAGGATGTCTTATTTTTGTGTTCTCTTTATTTTTTTGAGCAGTGTATATATCATTATTTCTCCAAACAAAAGCTAAGTGAAGAACATTACAAACGCAATGCCCTATAGTTCCTAGAGAAAAAGGATCTTTTTTAAGCATCTCCAGCTTTTTTCAAGAAAGTTTTGACAATCCTTATCCAACATTCTGCAAATCTATCACATTTGGAAATTGAAGTTACACGTTCAAACTATGTGCTGTGGCTAAACTTTTAAATGTAATGCCAACAAATTGTGAACCATGTGTCACCGTTTGTGGTATGCTATGTCCAATAACCATAGTTTCAATGTACTTCATATTCTTTTGCAGTAATAAGTTTTCTAGTTAAGTAATTTCTGGATAACTTGAAAAGTAATCCATTATCACAGTATTTGTTATGGAAAGTTAATAGGTCAATGCTTGGGCTGATTACAGTATATCTGAGAAAATCTGATTTATATTACAGTATATCTGAGAACAGTGAACAATCCACATTTCAGTGTTGGAGTTTATGGTAAGTCAGTGTGGATTGATTCTGGTTTGCCTTTTGGACTTCTTAATTCCTGTGTGACCTTCATGCAGGCTAAAATTGTGACTTGTCATAATGAAGGTTTCATGATGCTGTGAGAAGAACATCTTTATATTTTGAAAGCCCAGAAAATAAATATGAAGAGCACATACATTATATAATCCTTTGCATGTCCTAGGATTACCTCACAAACCTCCCTAAGAATTTCATCTTCTTTAGTGGTCTTTGCAATTTGTTGCCACGCTTTATGGCTCACTGGATGTCTTTGTTCTATGCTGTTCATATGAATTTCTGAATCTCAATACTCGTTGATATTCACCATTTGGTTTGTGAAGTATGCTTTGTCTGATTAAAACTGAAGTAAAAGCCATATTATTGAAATGGAACAATTATTATATCTTAGGGGGAGTGTTTATTAGTTCTCATTTCAGCGTACATTTGTAAGGGTCAGTGAATATGATACATATGCAACAGGCAGCCATGACCCATCATATTCCTGGAACAAAAGAGAACACAGGTTGTCCTTGAAAGCTTTAGTGGATGCCTTTCAAAGTGTCATAACATTTCAAAACAAGTGTTGTACTTAGAGAATTCTTATGTAATTTACATCCGTGTCATATGGGTTAATGTTCTACTGTCGGATGACATCCTTGTCCTCAGATTTGTGTTGTAGAGTAGACAGCCAAGTTGGGAATGAATTTTCCCACAATTCCCTTTGGGGGATATCAGTGTTGGTCTATCTGCAATTACCATATGATCACATTCTTCTTCTGTAGTGCTCCATGGTTCCTGAA
This sequence comes from Laticauda colubrina, assembly GCA_015471245.1. Lineage (NCBI taxonomy): Eukaryota > Metazoa > Chordata > Lepidosauria > Squamata > Elapidae > Laticauda > Laticauda colubrina. The sequence continues at coordinate 3,806,197 of BLBF01000036.1, forward strand.
ATATCTTCATCAGATGTTGCATGGTGAAATAAAGAGGTTCAGAACACAATCCATGTGTTTAAAACTATATTGACCAGTTATTGTTTCAAATGTAATCCGTCTTCATCTAGTTCTAGTGTTCATACCAAGCTGAAACATTTAAGTAATATCTTTGTACTAATAGAAGAGAATATTTGAAGCTCAGGTTTGAACTGTGAGGTCCTTAGTTGTTTTCTCTCAGAAGTTTCATTACCAAACGAGGTAACATCATCATTTGGTGATGAAACATCTTCAAGAAAACAACCAAGCTCAGAGAGCACCAAGGATCCCACAAATATCTTCATGCCTGTTGGTTCTCCATAGAGTTCCACTCATGTCAGGAATTGTTAAGGTTCTCTTTGAATGTATTTTTGAAATTGTTTAGAATGTAGGCAAATTCTGAAATTTCCTTCACTTCATTTATTTTTTCCCTTTTTCTTTCTTTTTCACAATTGTATGTGGCCACCCATCTCACATATTGATCCTCTGATCAGGTTTGCTTTCAGTTTTGTATTCAGTGCTACTGATACAATTCTACTGGCAAGTATTATTGTCCGTGTACCTTGACTAATAGTGATGTGAGCTGGGATACACCTAATTCTGTGAAAAGATATCTCTGAATTTGCTTAACAGTGGCAGGCTTTGTGAATTTTTGTGATAATTTTCTGTTGACTTAATTAAATCAACCCTATTAGTAACTCTTCAGATGTTTTAGGCCCAGAGTTAATACTATTGATACTCTTAACATATCGTCTTACTATTTAGAATAGGATTGAATAACAGAGTTGGGAGGGACCTTATAGGTCATCTCGTCCAACCCCCACCACCCAAGCAGAAGACCCTACACCATTTCTGACAGATGGCAGTCCAGTCTATTCTTGAAAGCATCCAGAATTTGATAGGACGTTCCCATTTTGACCATTTGTTGTCTGTTTGACAAGAATGCTTCTATCCAGTTATGCAGGTGTCCATTGATACCGTAAGATTTTAATTTTAGGAGTAGTTTGTCGTGTATCACTGAATCAAAGGCTTTACAGAAGTCTATGCAGATTGAGTCTATTGCTTTGCCCTGATTGAGTTGTGTAGTCCCTATGTTTTTGCAGTGTAAGAGTTGCAGATTACAGGATAGTTTTTTTTCCTGAAACCAAATTGTTTATTAGAGAGTAGGTTGTTTGTTTCTAAGTGGAGAATGATGGATTGGTTAATAATTGATTCCATGACTTTACAGGTGATGCAGCACAAAGAGATTGGTCTGTAATTTTCAACTAGGCTGGGGTCTCCCTTTTTGAAGATGGGGATGACCGTGGCTTGTGACCATAGTTTTGGCAAGGAGCTGGTCCTGAAAGATTTTTCAAAGATTATGCTTAGAGGTTCGGCTATGGCAGTGGTTAGCTTTTTTAAGAAGGAGGCACATATTCCGTCTGGTCCAATAGATAGAGATAGTTTTGGATTACATAGTGCTTTTTCAACATTGTGTTCTGTAAAATCGATGTGTATTAGATCATTATAGTTGTCTGTGGTTCGACTAGGAAATACTGGGCATGATCCATTGCTGTTTTCAAATACTGAGCCAAAGAATGTGTTAAAGAGGTTGGCTTTAATAGTGTCACCATTGCAGTCTTTATCATTAGGTCCTTTCAGGGGTGGAATGGACCTTGAGTCTTTTAGTTTGTTGTTTACAAAATTGTAGAAAGCACAGGTGGAATTGGTGCATAAAAGGTTTTCTTCTTGTTTAATGTGATAATTGGTGCATTCAGTTTTTATTTGGTGGCATAAATTTTTATATCAGCTTTTGAAGTTGGCAACTCTTCCTCCCTCCTCTCTCTCTTGGAATTCCAAACTAAGCACTAATTGGGTTCATTGAACAAACTACATCTCAATGTTATATGTGCCTAAACATTATGATTTCTAAGCCATTGATTCTCAATCTGTGGAGACCCCAGGGAGGCATTATGTCATCACAAGGGGTCTGCAAAGGCTTAAAGAAATGTTATGATTTAAATCTTGAGTTAAGTTTTGGTGATCTGTGGCAACAAAAGGTAGTTAAAGGAGGTCCCTGGTGAAGGAAAGGTTATGAGAACCACTGTTCTAAACAATGATTTATAGTTTAATGTGTGATCCCGGCCACTTGTGTCTTATTTTATAAACCATTGTTAAGCAACTATGGCTTCCTACAATGTGTGAATCACATCACTGAATGCTGGAACAGAGTTACACAATGGAAGACATTATGTGTGAAATGTTGCCAATATTTCATTTCAGGGGAATATTAGATTTGAGTAGAAAAATAAATAATAAGAAAGCAAAATTTTGACTAGAAGCCATTCCTGGAATTTTACAATTTTTTCTTCCCCATCCCTTTTTTCTCTCCACAATCATCCCCAGGCAGTAAATTCTGCATGTTCCTTTCGTCTCCTTCCAAAATAGGTTATTTGTCTTTGAAAAAAACCTTCATTTGAAAAACCTGTTCTAACTACTTGGACTCTCCCAACTCTAAGACATTGATGATTGATTAGGCCCTGGAAGGTATCCAAGATAACACTTTCAGAGAAATTAAAAACACCTCCTCCCCATAGATCCTGTGAAAGTTGCGTACCTGAAGGGCAGGCAGTTTAAGTTTTGGAGGTACTTTCAATAACACAGCACATTCTCCCCCCCTCCCTCTATTTTGCTAACAGCCCTTCTCCCTATTCCCTGCCTGCTTCTGGTAACTTTGTCTTAAATGCCCCATCTGTGGATGTGGTTAGAAGTATAAAATGCAGATCTTATCTAATACAATCAATGAAGCCAATCCAAGGTGAAATTTAAGTTCAGATCTGAATATTTTGAAAAAGGGTCTTTCCTATCACAAGATCAAACCAGAGAGATGTTCTTAGTATCATTTCAACTAAGTTCACACAGTGCTCTGAGACATAGTTTATTTAATTTTTAATTCCTGTTTATAGTTAATACAATGTATGACCTTAGTCAATTGTAGCTTGTTCAACAAAATGTGGTCAAAAAGTCATCAGAGGATGAACTGAAAAGCTTTCCTTTTGGAAACCCAGAAGGTTTCTCTCAAGTTCTTGTCAAACAAATGGCCTGTAGGCCATTTCTTGTCAAACAAATGGCCTGTAGGCCATAGGATAGCAAGAATGGCCTCACCCAAACATATGCAAAACTATTAAAAAATATGTATGTTTTAGATACTCTGGTACAAGGTAATGTAGGATATTTGAACGCAATCTCTGCAATAAAACCATAAAGCTTTTATAATACAGAGTCATATATTGTCTTGTATTAGCCCCATAAAAATGTGAAAAATGCGTCATTAATTGTAGTTTAAGAAAACTCTTTGCAAGCGGCCTCTTGTTGAAGTCAAGGATGCAGACCTCACTTGCACTTTCTAGTCTAAAATGAAACCCAGTTTTTATATGAGCCCTCATAATGTATGATGGCTGGTTTGGATTTTATGTATACTTTCCCTGTTATTGTTTATGCTTGTATTCCTTTAACTGGTGCTAATGCTATTTATTGTTGCTCTGAAAATTGCAATGAGTTGGCCTGCCTAGGGAGGCAGAACTACATTTGACAATAAATATATGTATTTAAATGAGTTATGATTAAAACAATGCCATGGTATCTGTAATCATTTCTAGGTACATTATTCTAGTCAATATATTAGTCTAAGATATGTATGCATTCTTGGTGACCAGCAGAATCTGAAAATTGAAGCTGAGAGTTGGAATCCAGAACTTTTCAGGCATCATCTTGTTTTAAATGAAGAAAATAGAGAACGTAAAGGATGATAATAGCCTAACCCAAGGGTCTTCAAACTTGGCAGATTTAAGACTTATGGACTTCAACTCCCAGAATTCCTGAGCTAATATAACTTCTGGAAGTTGATGTCCACAAGTCTTAAAGTTGTCAAGTTTGAAGACCCCTGGCCTAACTGAAGAAGACATAATGAAAAAAGCAAGCAAGAGATTAAGCTGTAGACTGGCTTACACTGAAATAGAAAACAGTTCTTGAGATCAATTTTTAATGCTTGTTTTTTATTATTCTAATTTTTGTCCAATGGGCTTTCAAGGAACGTAACAATAAAAGAATAAAACTAGCCTTGTGCCTCCTTTACAAAAAGGCAAAACAGATCCAAGTCTAAATGTTCAACAGATTGATATGTAAGATGTCTTTTCCTGCTTTCTTTAACTTCAGTACAAATATGAAGTGGCAACTATTTACCCCACCACAAATCTAAAAATTGTGTCCTCAGCTCATGAATGAAATGACTTAAGTAACCAAACTGGGGTTAAAGAACTTTTACTGTTGTAGTAAAATACTACTATAGTAAATACTTTTATTATTCTTTTTTCTTCAACAAATATAGGGCTGTCAAATTTCCAGCCCGCAGGCTGGATGTGTCATGCACTGGCCATGCCCATGCCTAGTTAAGCGAAAGAGAAAAAAGTCCTGATACGTCACGTGACACCAACGTGACAACGTGAGTTTGACACCCCTGAACTAATAGAATCCAAGGACAGGTATAAAATAGGTTAAATGATCCCACTTTGCTATTCATTACTTCAGATGTGAAGTCAGGTGACATAGAATGGATGAGATCAGAGGGCAGCTTACGCTAATGCGGGCATGTTCTCTCCTTTACTCCAGTCCCTGTTAAGCCTCATTTACTGTTATTTTATGGTTGTCTCCATGAAGAATGGCATGTAAAATATAAGGAAAACTACTTGTTGGAGCTCCAAGATTACTGCAGATGGGGACTGCAGCCAAGAAATTAAAAGATGCTCATGGGGAGGAAAGCTATGGCAATCTAAACAGCATACTAAAAAGCATCACTCTGCCAACAAAAGTGCGTAGAGTCAAGGGTATGGTTTTCCCAGTTGCAATGTATGGCTGTGAAAGTTGGACCATAAGAAAAATTGAGGGCCAAACAATTGAGGCCTTTGAACTATGGTACTGGAGAAGACTCCTGCGAGTCCCTTGGACTGCAAGGCAATCAAACCGGTCAGTCCTGGAGGAGATCAACCCTGACCTTTAGAAGGCCAGGTCCTGAAGATGAAACTCAAATACTTTGGCCACCTAAAGAGAAGGAAGGACTCACTGGAGAAGAGCCTAATGCTTGGAAAGATTGAGGACAAAAGAAGAATGGGACGACAGAATGAGGTGGCCGGATGGAGTCACTGAAGCAATAGGCGTGAGCTTAAATGGACTCTAAGGGATGGTAGAGGACAGGAAGGCCTGGAGGAACATTGTCCATGGGGTCACAATGGGTCGGACACAACTTTGCAACTAACAATAACAACTTGTTGGAGCTTGAAATTATGTATCCAGTGAAGTGGTGTGGGCAGTGAAATGATGTCTTTAGTCTATAATCTAAAAGGCTAAAGTAGTGTAACAATGAAATGAGGAAGCAATCGTTGCTTTCCAAACAAACCATCTGGCAAATCTAGAAAACATAGAAATGTTTCCTGGCTGGACAAGTGGGGCCCGACCATCTGGTGGCATGATTTAATTAGGGCAACTGCCAGAATCCTGACACCATGGGCAAAGACGAAATCATCTCAGATATCCACAGAATGGGATGGAAGAAGACAAGTTGCACAGGAAGGTGCCTAGAGACAGGATAGACCTAATCCTCTAGCCAGATCCATTCCATTCCAGCTGAAGCATCATGTTTAGTGGATGTCTTTCTTGCCATCCAGTGATGGGCCAGAGAAAGAGAACAGCAAAGCCAGATAAAGCAACTACATGCTTTGCCCATCACATGCCTAACGTGCAAATCAGGACAGCATCATTGGGCAATGAATCAGAACGCGGCTAAAAAAGCAGGACAGGAAATGGCCAATGCAAATACAAATTTCATGCTGACAGTTTTCTGCTAACTCAAGTCTATGTAAGAAACTCTATATAATTCAGCAGTGAGAAAAGTCTAAAGTGATAATAAGAGCCTCTAATTGGTAGCCTGCATTATCAGAACACTAAATCAGGGGTCTCCAAACTTGACAACTTTAAGATTTTTGGTCTTCAACTTCCAGAATTCTTCTGGGAGTTGAAGTCCACAACTCTTAAAGTTGCCAAGTTTGGAGACCTCTACACGAAACCATTAGATGGGCAGGACAAGATTCTATAAGGCAAGGGTGCCCTCTAGGGTGCATTGCTGGTTTGGGAACTTTCAATTCACCTGAAGATAGTAGCCATGAGAACATGGGAAGATCTTGGTTGCTTTTTTTGTAAAGGCCTACCTGTTCTATACAGTATTTTTCTCCACACAGTGGAAAAGATGTTTCTGGGAAAGTCCAAGTCTTTTCATATTCTTCAATATGACACTTCCTTTTTTAAAACTTTTTTAATATAAGCCAAATTGGTGCATGACTGTATTTTGGGGTTCCATAATTAAGCCAAATGCAATGTAAAGTAGTGTTAATGTCTACTGAATTTTAAAATTGCCCATTTATCCTGCTTGTGGGTTTCTTATTTGTCTCTAATTGCCAGAAAGTAGGAATGGTTAGACCACTGGTATAATATGCAGGATTATTTCTTCTGCTGTTTTTAATTGTCCAGATGGAGTGATACTTCTACAGGGAATTATAAATCTGGCAGAGTGAAGATGCCACATATTTGCTAGATCACACAATTAGTACCTGCAAATCAAATACTTGTGTGTATGTGTGTGCTATTTTAAAAATGACATAATGTAAAACAAAATTGAGAAAGTTTTTCATTTTGTAAATTATTCTGGGAGCTTTTACTAATTTTATTTTTGGGAGATACAAGGAAGGAAAATAGATCAGTTTGGGGGAAGGGATGTGGTCTGAATTGTTCTTTGAGCCTCTGGAAGATCTTGGGTTCTGATGTCTTCTTTTCCCCCCTGCTGTGCTGCATTAAACAAGAACATCTCCTTCCAGAGGACAAAGCAATTCACACCACATACTTCCCTATCCATCTCACTCTCCTGGGGGCTCATGAAAAGGATTCTCTGGCAAGTCAGCATCCTGAAAAAGCTTCTCTACCTCAATGAAACATTTTGATGTCTCCTGAAAACATTTGGCTGTGTAAAATGAACCTTCAAATCCAATTAGCAATGCACATTGTTAGAAATGGGAAGAAGAGTAAACTTCTTGGGCTCCTTTTTTTTCTTCCATATTATTTTAGTACTTTTCTAAATTAAAAATACAAATGAAAGTAGCAAAAACATTTGATGCATTAATGAAAGAAAATTCATTTGAAAGAAATGTTGAAGAGAATGTTTAAAGAAGTATTATCAGGTATCAGGGTTGCTGATCAGTAGGCAAGGAAGACCAGCTAGCAAATTTATTGGATCATATATAACCTCATTAACTTCTGGATTGATGCATCTCTACAACCATAACTTTACATGACTCTTGGTTTGCCTACTTTTGATAGGACTGGCTCAGCAATTCCACAAAAGTATTGGATTTTGGACGGTCAGCCCTACAAATTATACTGCAGGGAACATTTACATTCTTTCCTCTCTTAAAACTTAAATTTTCAAAAATAGCTGGGCTTAAATATCTTTGCCTGGTTTTAGTTCGGCCAATGTGTTTCTTTCTTGTTCATAATTTTATTTCCCCCCACGATCTCAAACTGAACACAAACAAGATAGGGTTTGCTGTATTTCATTTCTGCTCTCAGACCTGCTTGCTGGGAGTTTCCGCAGTAGTTACATTGATTAAAGTTTCTTTAAAGTCTTTCATCTATAAACCAGAATTTGTAAATTTCATTTAATTAAAGTTTGTACGAACAAATCCTCAGTGCCAAGATATCAAAACAGATGGTCCATTTCTTGACTATTTCATGACTATTGCAGCAATCTGTCTGCTACATGGATTATCATAGCACTCCCATGCATATAATCCAAAGTATAGATCCGGTATGTAGATGACACATTTTTCATAATTAAAAAGGACCAACTAGAGAAACCATCAACAACATCTTCAGAGGAATAAAACTCACCAGGAAAGGAAAAAAAAACTGCTCGTGGGTATCCTTATCAGCAGAGGCAGTGATAGCAAATTAGAAAATGCAAGAGTCTCATAAACCAACCAAATACTCTACTACCTAAATAACAAACAGGAGAAGCTGTTCAAGAATATTATTTAGATGAACACAAACATACTGCAGCAACTTGAACATCAGAAAAAGGAAACAGATCTATCCAACGTTTTCCAACAAAATGGATATTCACATAACTTAATAAAAAAGTGCCTGGCCACTCAACTCAATGTTACACAACAACGTAATCTGTGAAAAGGATAACAGTGCCATACATCAAAACATCTCAGAAACTGTTCCGTCCGGAAAGAAGCGCGTGAGACCAGGTTCCAAACAACAACTCTTTATTTCAAACCACTAGGTAAAGAAACGGAACATAGCCCAAGCCGCGGCAGCCCTTTATATATCGGCTAGCCTGCCGGCTCGTGGCCAATGACAGTTATTTAATTATTTCCACCATTTGGTGGCTTCCCGGATTGGTTCCTAACAAATCAATTTGTAAGTGGCTTTTTCGGCCAATCAGAATGAAATACTTGGAACCTACGAAGTTCCATACAGAATACCCCTCCCCCTTTAGTTCAGTCCAACGTGGGTGACGTAGTCGTGCAGGTAGGTGGGGCTTTTCCTAGTTCTAGTTGACCTGTGCAGCTCAGTCTTGTTTTGGTCTTCAAGCGGTTCGGACGGGATCGCTGCTTCTCTTGACCTTCTCAATGGAACCTCCTGGAAGAGTGAGTCAGCCATGCCACTCCCGCCTGAGTCTCTCGGGCCGGTTGAGATGGCTCCGCCTCTCCCTCCTGGTTTGGCCGGGTTGGTTCAGCTGGCCTGGCTGCCACCTTCCAGCAAGGCCTCACTTCGCTCTCCTGCTCCTGGACTACTTTCTTGGGGTACATCTAACTGTGAGTGCTCTTTTTGTTTGGTTAGATTGTCATTTTGCAGAGTTTGTTGTCTTGTTATGGGAGGTTCGTCTCTCCCTTTTTTATGTATTTGTACTCCCCCCCCCTTGGTTGTTTTTTTGTCGGAATTTATTATTTTCGGTTTTGCAGCAGTTTTTCTTTCGAGGTTGCTGGAACGAAGCTGGTCTATGTGCTGCTTCCATTCCCTCCCATCGTCTAGCGTTAGTTGGTAGGACCGGGGGCCTGTGACTTGTGTGATGGTGGCTGGCAGCCATAGAGGGTCCCCGGTAAAGTTCTTGGCATAGACTAGGTCACCGATTTCGAAGGTACAGTATTTGCTGGAGGAGTCGGGGGGGTTGTCCCATGTGTAGGTGGGGTGTAACCTGTCCAGGTAGGACCGTAGTTTCCTACCCATTAACAGTTCAGTCGGGCTTTTATTTGTAGTGCTACTAGGGGTAATATGTTGCAAGGTTAGGAGTCGGCTGAGTTTGTCCTGCATGTTCCCCTTGCCCATTCTCTCTAGGCCCTCCTTAGTATACCTAACCATGCATTCAGCCCTGCCATTCGCAGCCAGATGGGCTGGCGCAGTTAAGGCATGACAGATACCCTAGGCAGCCAGGTATTGTTCGAACTGCAAGGCGGTAAACTGAGGCCCATTGTCCGAAACCAGTGCATCAGGTAGCCCATGCATCGCAAACAGTTTGTTGAGTTGTTTCATGACAGCTTTGGTGGTTGTGGAAGCCATGAGGATGACTTCCAACCAGTTCGAATATGCATCAGCCACAATCAAAAAGGTGTTCCCCTTTGTTGGCCCAGCGAAGTCAATGTGCACCCTAGACCATGGACCCCGGGGAGTTTCCTAGTCCCGTATTGGTGCCTGTGGGGGGATAGGCCTTGCTTTCTGACAGGCGTGGCATGTTGCAACCCAGCATTCAATGTCTTTGTCCAGCCCTGGCCACCAGACATAACTCCTGGCCAGGGCTTTCATCTTAACTATGCCTGGCTGACCTTCATGCAACATGCCTAGGACGGTTTCTTGTAGGCTGCTTGGGATTACCACCCTGTCACCCCATAAGATGCACCCCTTTTCAATAGACAGCTCGGTCTGTCTGGTACGGAAAAGTTTAAAAGTCTCAGTTTTTTTATTTTCCAGCCTTTACCTACCCAGTTCAGTATTCGTGCTGTCAAAGGATCTTTGGCTGTGGCTCTCGCGATATCGGCTGCAGTCAAAGGTAGCTCCGGGCAGGTCTCAAGTTGAAATGTGGAGGTAATTGGAGCAGGGTTATCTTCTGTGATGGGCAAACGGGGAATGGCTCAGGGAATCGGCGTGCGAGATGGCTTTGCCAGGTCTGTGGAATAGCGTGTAGGAATAGGCAGCGAGGAATTCAGACCACCTCATCATTCTAGGAGACAGAATGTTCAGGATTGGCTTGTTTCCCACTAGGATTCCAAGAAGAGGCTTGTGGTCAGTTATGATAGAAAAGGGTCTACCTTAAAGGTACTCATGGAATCGTTTGACCCCGGCGACGATTACCAGGGCTTCACGATCAAGTTGGCTGTAATTGCGTTCCGCCTAGGAGAGCATCTCTGAGTAAAAGGCGACCAGTGCCTCTCTGCCGTCTGGAAGCTGGTGGCTCAGGATGGCACCGATCCCAAAAGGTGAAGCATCGCAGGTGACCGTCAGAGGCAGGGTGTTGCTAAACTGGATAAGAACGGTGTCAGACGTTAATAGGTCCTTAATACCTTGGAAGGCTCTCTGTTCCCGGTGGCCCCATGTCCAAGCGGTTTTTTTATTTAGCAGTCGATGTAGAGGTTCTGCTATTGTTGCCTTATGGGGTAGGAACACATTGTAAAAATTTATGAGGCCTAGGAACGCCTGGAGATCGGTTTTGTTTTTTGGTCTGGGAGCGTATTTGATAGCCTTCACCTTCTTTTCGGTTGGGTGAATGCCTTGCTCATCGATTTAATAGCCCAAAAATTCGACCTGGTTAGGGGCCAGTTCACATTTTTCCTTCTTAACTTTTAGGCCTGATTTTCTAAAGCAAGTTAAGACTTCTCTTAACCTGATCTCTGGCTGGCTGGCATTTTTTGCTGAGACCAGTACATCATCGAAGTATGGGACGACACCTTTGATTCCGTTTAGTAGGCATTCCACGAGGCTTTAGAAAACGCCTGGGGCAACACTAACACCGAATTGGAGGTAGTTACATTTGAATGCCCCTCTATGCATTACGATCGTTTGTGCCTCTGTTGTTATGGGATCAACAGGTAGCTGCTGATAAGCTTGTGCTAGGTTGAATTTTACGAATATTTTTCCTCCCCCTAGCAAGAGCAATAAATGTTGCACTACTGGCACTGGGTATGCGCTTTGTTGGAGTGCATGGTTCAGGGTTGCCTTTAAGTCCCCACAGATGCGCACTGTCCCATCTGGCTTCACCGGTGTGATGATAGGGGTTTCCCACTTGCCATGGTCGATTGGTTCTAAAACCCCTTGTGCTATCAACTTATTCAGCTATTCATCAATTTTTGGTTTAAGTGTGAATGGAACATGTCTGGCCTTTAAACGAATGGGGGCTATTTTCGGGTCTAGGCTAAATGAAATTGGGGTCCCCTGGTACTTGCCTAGAGTCCCGTCGAATACATCTTGGAATTCGTGGAGTAGGTTCTCCTCCCAGTAGGTGGTAGCGATGCAATTGATCCCAGTCATCCCGATTCCCAGAAGCATGAACCATTCGATTCCCAGCAGACTAGGGTGGTTACGGTTGACGATAGTCAGAGGCAAGACCTCGGCGTGTTGTTTAAATTCAACTAAAAAATGTCCAAGGCCAACTACTGGGTTTCGATTTCCCTGATAGTCTATTAGGACATGTTTTTGTTTCTTTAGTTCTTTCTGCTTGATGTTCAGAATTAGGCGCCGGATGGTATTCCAGGATACCATCGATAGGAACGACCCTTAGTCGACCTCCATCTCGCAGGGTCTCCCTTCGATGCTCACCGCTATCCGAACCTTCTTTCCGCTTTCCGCCCTGGCATTATCAATGGTGATGGTCTGATGCGTTTCTTCTCTGTCACCGGTTCTTTTATTTCAGTTCCATCGGTTGTCGGCTTGTCTGTCATCGTGTCTGGAGGGGGTGGTGCTGCCGCGTCTTTTTGGACTATAGCTCTTTTTGTTGTGACAGACCTTTCGATGTGCCCCTTTTATTACAAGCCCAGCATATTGCATCAAGGAACCTGCATTCAGACCGTGGGTGATTGCCTCCGCAGCCCGCACATTGAAATTCCTGCTGATTCTTCCTCTTTTCGCACCATTTTCTATCTGAATAGAGTCTATGGATGTCTTCGTCGTCGTCTTCGGTGTCCCTCTGAGTTTAGACGTCCTCGTGGTGGGTTGTCGCTTTGGGCTGTTTCTTCCCTCCCTCTGCCTTCTTCTCCCTGGCTTGGGTCGGTAGGTCTGGAACTGCGTTCATTTGCCGCATGGTGGCTGCTGACTTTTTCGCTGCTTCGGCGGTGGTTGCCTCAGCAATGGCCTCAGCCACGGTTATGTTCGGCCTGTTGAGTAGTTTGCTCTGAAGGGTAGAGTCTTTCAGGCTGAGGACTTTGCGGTCTCTCATTGCTTCGTCCATGTTTTGAAACTCACATGCTCCTCCAATGTGTCTCAAGGCTGCCACAAAGTCTGCTATGGTTTCATCCTCCTTCTGGTCCCTTTTGTAAAATTCGTGCCTTTTGATTAGACTGGAGACCACCGGTGCGTAGTGTTTTTGGAGCATTCGGTTCGGGTCGGACTAGGTCATCTGCTTGACATCTCTGGGTTTCGCCAGCGACTTCGCCATTTTGATACGGCCGGTCCACAGTCTGTAAGGAAGACAGCCCTCTTCCTTTGATCTGAGATTTCTTTCAGCTCGTTGCTTTCTAAGAACATAAGAAAGCAATCGCTATACGATTCCCAATCCTCTACATCTGGATTGAAGGGTGTGGGAGGTTCTTTGTTACCAGCCATCTCTTTTCGCTCGATTCAGATCACCGCGTGCTTCGGTCTCTGCTTCTACGATGATCCCACCTTCGTCGCCAGTGTTCCGTCCGGAAAGAAGCGCGTGAGACTGGGTTCTAAACAACAACTCTTTATTTCAAACCGGTAGGTAAAGAAATGGAACATCGTCCAAGCCGCGGCATCCCTTTATATAGCGGCTAGCCTGCCGGCTTGTGGCCAATGACATTATTTAATTCTTCCCGCCATTTGGCGGCTTCCCGGATTGGTTCCTAGTGAACCAATCTGTAAGTGGCCTTTTCGGCCAATCAGAATGAAGTACTTGGAACCTACCAAGTTCCATACAGAACAGAAACACCAACAGACTATTATTACCCCATGGCATCATCATAGCACACAATCAGCTGAAGACCTCCAAAACATTTTAAGTTATCCAAAAGACCCAGCAGCCTCAGAAGAAAAATTGGGAGTCATCTACAACATTCAGTGCATGGCAGAGGACTAGCAGAATGCATCCATTAATACCAACTAGCAGTCAGAAGACATGATGAAAACTCCTTAATTTCACAACACAATGTAATGAGCAGTGGCTGTCTCTGCTACTACACCTGATATCAGCCTCTCTAGGTAGGCCAGACTGGACAACAAGGTTGAAATTGCTTTTATTGAGATTGCTATAATAACAGAACCTTGTAAGTATGATTGTGGTGCACCTCCTCTTTGTTTTGTGAATTAGGGAGGCCTTTGAACCAGTGGTGGGATTCAATTTTTTTTACTACTGGTTCTGTGGGCATGGCTTGGTGGGCATGGCAGGGGAAGAATTCTGTAAAATCTCTTATCAGAGATGTTATTTGCCAGTTCTCCGAACTAATCAGAATTTCCACGACTGGTTCTCCAGAACTGGTCAGAACCCGCTGAATACCACCTCTGCTCTGAACCATTTCTGAATATCCTATTTAAAAAAAATCTTTTTGGCTAGTTTATGATTCCCGCATATTTCCATCAAGGCTATCTTCCTTACTCTGTATGCTTGACATCTTTTCCTACTTCTCAATAGACTCCTCATTATTATGTTGGAATTCAAAGTAGAAATTGTACCACCTGACTTAGAATTACATCCTATAAAATATAATGAATTTTTTTGTAATCTGTAGTAAAATGACAATACTGAAACTATCTGGTGGTCTGATTAGCCTCAATTCTGTTGATCTTTTTCAAATCCCTAAAGACATGGTGGTGTTTCCAGGCATGGGAGTCAGAGACATACATACAGACTCACTCACGTGAAATATTTGCTTGAACCTGAGTTAGAGGCCTTCTGTATATGAAGCTACTTCTTGTAAACAGAAAATGTTGGTCTCTCAATATTATAAATATTAATTCCCTACTCGAACAAGGCACAGTCAAAATTATATTCTAAAGAATCTTTTTGTAAACAAAGATAAGCTATCATATTATTTTGATAATTATAGAATGGACATGCACTATCTGTTCTTTTTTTCTTTTTCTTTTAGGTAATATTAGGAAAAAATAATGTTTAATTTGATACATAAAATGAACAATAACTATATTAAAATGCAGCACTACGAGTTCCATGTGATTTGATATATTATCTAAAAGAGACAAAATCGGTACTTTTCCTGTTTAGAGATGGGTATGAGTTTACAATTGTCCCAATCTTTTGTCATGTATTATTGTTCCATAAGATTGACAGATCTTGAACCCACTGTATTTTTTTAACCTACTTGCATTCAACCTGTTATCCTTTGGTCACTTTTGCTTACTTATTGTTGTTTAGTGCTAGTCTAATTAAGCAGAAATGTTGCTAGGGAGAATACATTTGGCTTCAGTTTTAGATTTTTATTCATACATGCTTCATCCTTCAAATATGCCCATTAGGAATGAAAGTCTAAGGCTGGGGAAAGTTGATATCAAGTCTTTATGAGAGTTAGACTACTGCATGCCCTACATATTCCTTACTATATACAGTAAAATATAGTATTGCCTCACTGCAAGTATATACATAACCAACTTCATCATCCTTCTAAGCTTTGGTTGTTTAAAAATGTGCTGATTGTATGCGTTACTCAGAGCTTGAGATATGGAAATAATCAAGAATTTTGAGGAGGAGCATTGAATTTGTTCTGGCTCCTCTGAGTTTCTCTACTTTGGCTATGCCTGGGTGTCATTAATGCTGCCTGCAGCCAGCATTTGCATAATGGATCATTCTTTATTAAATTTGTTATTAACTTATTCCTTTCTGCTATTATAGATGCTCTTTAGAGAATTCTAAATATGAAAAATGCATGGAAATTTGTTTTTTCTGAGGCTGGATATCCAGATGGAAAAAAAAAAACTTAGTTGAGGGAAGTCAAGGATGTCCAGATGTATCCCTTCTTTGTATACAGTATGTGTTACTTTAAAGTCTGATCTACCAATGCCATAAACTAGCCTACTCAAGTAGGACCACAAAAATGCATTAAGACTACAATTCCCAGAATTCCCTACCTACATGCATCAATACTAGAAATTATGTAAACCACAATCATATTGTATCTTTCGAGTCCCTGTTGGGAATATCTAATTATAGCCAATACTTTCACACCAGTCCGTAATGTCCCATAAAAATGAGCTAGACAACAGAAATTAGAATTAGAAAAGGAGATGGGAATTCAAGTGATTAAAAAAAAAATTAAATATTTAGGAATCTGGTTGACAGCACATTGTAAGACGTTAAAGGAAAACAATTATGATAAACTAATGCAACAGGTAAAGAAAGATTTAGAAATATGGGGTAAGCTACAATTTTTTTTATTAGGTAGGATTGCTGCCATTAAAATGACTATTCTTCCAAAATTCCTCTATGTATTTCAGACAATACCGATCAAAATTCATAAAAATTACTTTGTGGAACTCAATAGGATAATTTCCAAATTTATCTGGCAAGGGAAAAAAACGAGAATAAATTTAAAGGCAATGCAGGATATGAAGAGCAGGGGAGGGATTGCACTTCCAAACTGGGAACTGTACCACAGTGCAACCTCCTTAGTATGGTTGAAAGAATGGGTGAACGTAACTAATAAGAGAATATTAGTCCTAGAAGGTCATGACTTACAGAGGGGATGGCATGCCTTTTTTATAAGATATAGGGAAAACCAGTCAGCAATACTTTCATGGACACCTAATTAGAGGTGCTTTCCTGACCAATTGGAAGAAAGTAAGGAAAAAATATTATTCAAAGATCCCGATCTGGATCTCAACTATGGAGGCGATGATACAACCTAATAATTTGGATATTACCAAGATGATTAAATATAAGGATTTACTGGATCTGCAAGGAAATTTGAAATCATGGCAGGACCTCCAAGATCAGGAACTACAAATTGACCGTTGAGCATATCTTCAAGTTCAAAACAGATATCGACAGGATAAGAAAGAATTTGGAATTTATAATAAACCTCAGCAATTGAACAAAATTCTTTTAGGCCCAGATAATTTTACAATTATCTATTAGAAACAGAATTAGAGGAAGAAATAGTTAAAGGAAATATGAGAGCCTGGAGTAGGAACATAGGACGTAGTATTACTTTAATAGAATTGGAGAGGGTCTGGAATAGAAATAATAAAATCAGAAAATCGGCATCATACAAAGAAAATGCTTATGAAATGTTTTATAGGTGGCACCTCCCCCACTTGAGATTATCAAAGATGTACCCCAATATGAGTCCTAACTGCTGGAAATGAAAAAAAAAAAAAAAAGGACAGAACATACTTCCACATGTGGTGGTCCTATACAGAAGCACAAAGATATTGGCAGAGAATTAAAACATGGCTGGAGGAAATGATGATAGAACAGATTGAATTAAAACCAGAATTCTTCCTATTAGGGATCCTTAATAAACAATTTTCAAAAAAAGTGAAGTATATAATATTACATATATTGACGGCAGCTAGATTGGCCTTTGCACAATGTTGTAAACAACCTCATACTCCATCAGAGGAAATGATTATTCAAAAAATACTAAATTGTGCAAAAATGGATAAATTAACCCTAGCATTAAAAGATAAAGAAACATCAATGTATTATGAGAGCTGGAACTGCTGGTATGAATGGTTAGATCAAAGATGGGCTACATAACATTGTAAAAGAGGATAAGCTATAATTGTAGTGGTAATTATATATCCGCATTAAGAATTACTTGTAAATATGGCATAAAATAAGGAAAGAAATAATGACCCACAAACTGTCAAAGATGAAATTGTTTTTAATCACTTTTTGAATTCTTTTCACTTCTACTTCTTTTTCTTTTTCTCTCTTCTCTCTTTTACTTCTCAACTCTGTTTCGCTTCTTCTTTTCTACATTTGTGTATGTGTTGTTTATTTTAATTATAAAATTAATAAAGTTTGTTTAAAAAAATGAGCTAGACAACTGATTCAGAAACAGCTCTGGGCCTCCTTGGTCACAAAAACTGGGTAAGTTCAGCAGCTGAATCAAATTATTTCTTGCTTAACTGCAGTGTAACAACTTTCCCCCTTATACATACATAGAGCAATTTTTTTAAAAATCTTGCAATACTTTTCCCATCTGTGGAGGAACTCCAGCTTTTCCCTGAGCTCTTGAACTTCAGTTGACTTAGCAGATAGTTTAAGGGAATGATGATTTGTGACTTATCAGGGTGAAATTAATTATGTTAATTTCCCCCTTCTCTGTAGAAGGGAAGACTGGGAAGGAAAAGTGCCAGTATTTGTGGGGTGTGGGGGGTTATTGTTCCCCTTTTATATGGAGTGAGGGGATTTTAGTTATTCCAGGGAATGGAAATATGTCATCAGTAAGTTATAATCCTGCAGTTTACATTTTGTTGAGGATGTGTTCCTTCTCTCTTACTGTTCTGTTCTGAGAAGAAAGGTACGCGAGACCGGTTTTCCAACAAACAGCTTTTTATTATAACAACTCAGTGACTTGTAACAGAACATTTGCTGAAGCCGCAGCAGCCGTTTTTATAGCAGCTGCTTGTGGCTTGCGGCCAATGACAGTTCTTCAAGCTTTCCATCCGTCAGGTGGGCCAATTGCAATGGTGCTTTATTATCCAATCCTATTGCAGCCTGCTCGGCCAATCAGATTTAGGTATTTGGAGTATTCTAATTTCTATACACAACACCCCTGCCCTCTTGGTTTTGTCCTTCGTGCGTAACATAATCACGCAGGTAGGTGGGGCTTTTGCGGGTCCTACTTGACCTGCGCAGCTCATTCTCAGTGTTTTGTTCGGAAAACACACGAGGTAGACCGGGTTCCAACAACAAATACTTTATTCTTCAACTAGTTAGTAAATAGGAACACTTGGCTGAAGCCGAGGCCAGCCTTTTATACAGGCTGGCTTGCCTGCTTGCAGCCAATGGCAGTTGTTTAGATTTGCCGCCTTTTAGCAGCTCTTTGGATTGGTTCCTAGTGAACCAATCCAATGTTCATTTTATTTGACCAATCAGGTTTGTAGATTTGGAGTCACCCACTTTACATATAGAACACCCCTCCCCCCTTAGTTCAGTCCTACGTGGTGACGTAGTCTCGCAGGTAGGCGGGGCTTTTCCGGACTCGACTTGACTTGCACGGTTCATTCTTAGTGCAGACTTCGACTGGTTCGGATGGGGCTGCTGTGTCGTCCGTCCTTCTCCCTGGAACTGTCTGGAAGGGTGAGTCAGCCATTTTACCGCCGCCTGAGTTTCTTAGGCTGGCGGTTTTGCCGCTCCCTCCCGTTTCCTCCGGGCAGGTCGAGCTGGCCTGGCTGGCCCCTTCCGATGGGCTCTTCACGCAAGTCTCTCCAAACAGTGAGTCTTTTATTTGCTCTTTTTGTTCGTATGTTTCATTGGGTTTGGTTTTAAACAGTTCTTTATTTATTTCTCGCCTTTCCCCCCCCACCTTGGTTTGCAATTCGCCGGTTTTTTCGGTGAATGTTTGTAAGTCTGTGGTTCTCTCTATAATTCGGGATCGAAGCTGGTCTATGTGCCGCTTCCATTCCCTGCCATCCTTTATTTTTAATCAGTAGGATTTGGGGCCTGTGATTTGGGTAATCTGTCCTGGTAGCCATACCGGGTCCCCGGTGAAGTTTTTAGCGTATACCAAATCGCCTATTTCGAATTGTCTAAGCCGTGTAGAGGAGTCAGGGGGGTTTTCTGGGGTAAAATTTGGGTGTAACCTATCAAGGTGAGATCTTAATTTCGCCCCATGAGTAATTCTGCTGGGGACTTATTGGTTATGGTACTGGGCGTTATGTGCTGGAGTGTGAGCAAACGGTTTACTTTCTGTTGGACATCTCCAGCGTCCATTCGTTCCAACCCTTCTTTAGTAAACCGGACCATTCTCTCAGCCCTGCCGTTCGCAGCCGGGTGAGCCGGCGCGGTTAGGGCATGTCTTATACCTAGGGAGGCTAGGTATTGCTCAAATTGTATGCTAGTTAGCTGTGGGCCATTATCTGAGACAAGAACATCCGGTATGCCATGGGTGGCAAAAAGGTTGTCCAGCTTTTTAATTACAGTTTCTGTTGTCGTTGATGGCATAACTTTTACTTCAAGCCAATTCGAATAGGCATCAACGACAATCAGAAAGGTATGCCCCTTGGTAGGACCCGCGAAATCAATGTGTATTCTTGACCAGGGTCCCCGAGGGGTTTCCCAGTCCTTAACGGGTGCTTTTGGTGGGGATGGTCTAATTGCCTGGCATTTTTGGCATGAGCTTACCCAATACTCTATGTCCTTATCAATACCCGGCCACCAAACATAACTTCTAGCAAGGCTTTTCATCTTAACCATTCCCGGGTGCCCTTCATGTAACAACCTAAGTACCCTGGGTTGTAATTTGGCAGGGATTACTACCCGATCACCCCACAACAAACAGCCCTTTTGGATTGAAAGTTCAGTCTGTCTGGACTGGAAAGGTTTAAAGTTTTCAGTTTTTTGATTCTCCGGCCAGCCTTTACCTACGCAGCTAAGAACGCGGGCAGTCAATGAGTCTTTCGCGGTGGCTCTGGCGACATCATACGCTGATATGGATAGATCGGGGCAAGTCTCGATTTGTAGCGTTGTCATCGCTGGTGCCGGGTCTTCGTCAGTTGCTGGTAAGGGTGCTCTGCTCAAAGCGTCCGCATGGGAAATTTGTTTCCCTGGCCGATGTGTCAGAGTGTAGGAATAAGCTGCTAGGAACTCTGACCATCTCGTCATTCTTGGGGACAGTATATTAGGTGTTGGCTTGTTTCCCACCAAAATCCCCATTAGCGATTTGTGGTCTGTTATGATTTGAAAAGTCCGCCCACATAAGTATTCGTGGAAGCGTTTTACTCCAGCGACAATTGCTAGAGCTTCCCTGTCCAATTGGCTGTAATTCTGCTCGGTTTTGGATAGAGTCCTAGAGTAATATGCGACGGGTGCTTCTCTGCCATCAGGTAGTTGGTGGCTCAGGATGGCACCTACTCCGTATGGTGAGGCGTCGCAGGTCACTCTTAATGGCAGAGTGTTGCTAAATTGGATGAGAACGTTTGTTGATGTTAGCAAGCTTTTAATATTTTGGAAGGCTTTTTTTTCTTTGTAACCCCAAGTCCAAGTTGCCTTTTTGTCTAGCAGACGGTGTAACGGTTCTGCTATAGTGGCCTTGTTTGGCAGGAACACGTTATAAAAATTAATTAGTCCTAAGAATGCTTGTAGTTCGGTTTTATTTCTTGGTTCAGGAGCGTCTTTGATTGCTTTAACTTTTTTGTCTGTAGGGTGGATACCCTCTCCGTCTATTGAGTAGCCCAGGAATTCGACGCTGTTCTTAATTAAACAGCACTTTTCTCTTTTTACCTTGAGGCCAGATTCCCTAAACTTAGTTAATACTTCTTTGAGTCTGTTCCTTAATTGAGTTTCATCTCTGGCCGAGATTAGGACGTCGTCAAAATAGGGAACGACTCCTTGTATGCCATTTAGAAGGCGTTCCATCAGACTCTGGAAGACGCCAGGGGCCACGCTTACTCCAAATTGGAGCCGGTGACATTTGAATGTGCCCTTATGGGTGACTATAGTCTGTGCTTCTGCTGTTTCTGGGTCCACTGGGAGTTGTTGATAGGCTTGTGCCAAGTTGAGTTTGGCGAAAACTTTGCCTTTTCCCAGGGAATGAAGCAAATGCTGGACTACTGGCACCGGGTATGCGCTTGGTTGTAATGCATGGTTCAGGGTAGCCTTATAGTCACCACAGATTCTAATGGACCCGTCATGTTTTATGGGTGTGACAATAGGCGTTTCCCACTTGGCATGGTCCACAGGTTCTAACACCCCTTGGGCTATTAATTTGTCCAGCTGTTCCTCTATTTTTGCCTTTAGTGCAAAAGGAACTCGCCTGGCTTTTATTCTTCGTGGGGCTATTTGGCGGTTTAGATTGAAAGAAATGGGATTTCCCCAATACTTGCCAAGTGAGCCGTCAAAAACGTCCTGGAATTCTTGGATGAGGTCGTCTTCCCAGCCGGTTGTAGTCACTCGATCGACCCCGGTCATCCCGATGCCCAATGGCGTGAACCATTCGATGCCCAGGAGGCTTGGTCTGTCTTGGTCGACTATGGTCAGTGGAAGCACCTTGACGTGATGTTTGTAGGCGACTCGGAATTGTCCCATGCCTACCACAGGGATTTGGTTTCCCTGATAGTCCTTGAGGGTTAGGTGCTGCTTCTTCAATTCTTTGGGTTTGATACCTGGGACTAGCTGTTTTATTGTGTCCCACGATACCATGGAGAGGAAGGACCCTGAGTCCACTTCCATCTTGCAGTGTTTTCCTTCGATTTTCACGATAACTTTAATTTTTTTTCCACTTTCCGTCTGAGCGCTCTGTATAATGACAGTTTGGTGTGTATTGGCTCACTTTTCTTGTTGCCACTTTCTCTCGGCTCGTTTAGGCTCGGCTCGTGTTGGGGAATTTCTGCGTCTGGTCGGGCTGTAGTATTTTTTGTTCCTGCAGACCTTCTCGATGTGCCCTCGTTTTTTGCAATGCCGGCAGATGGCATCGAGAAATCTGCATTCGGCTCGGGGATGGTTTCCTCCGCAGCCAGCGCATTCCCGCCAATTTCTTCTTTCGTGCTCTTTTCTGTTCGTGAGCAAACGGTGGACCTCGTCGTCTTCTTCGCTCGATTCAACTGTTTCGCCCGACTCTTCGTAGTGAGTTGTGGTGGCAGGCTGCTTTCTGTCTTTGGTTGGTGTTTCTTCGCTGTGTGTGTTCATCTTTTTCATGGTTACGGCAGATTTTTTCGCGGCTTCAGCGGCTGTGGCTTCCGCGATGGCTTCGGTAACGGTGATGTTGGGCTTGTTGAGCAATTTACTCTGTGTGGTCGAGTCTCTCAGGCCCAACACCACGCGATCCCTCATTGCCTCGTCAATGTTCAAAAATTCACACTCACCCCCTAATTGTCTGAGGGCAGCGATGAAATCGGCGACGGTCTCTCCCTCTCTCTGGTCTCTGCGGTAAAATTCGTGTCGCTTTATTAAGTTGGACACCATCGGAGCATAGTGTGCTTTGAGGAGTCTTTGCAATTCTGTCCACGTTAGTTGTTTAACGTCCCGGGGCTTCCCAAGGGCCTTTGCCATCTTGAAAACTGTTGGCCCGCAGTGCGTCAGGAATACAGCTCTCTTGCATTGCTCTGAAATGTCTTCCATTTCATTGCTCTCCAAATACATTTGGAAGCGATCAGCATAGGAATCCCAATCCTCTTCGTTGGGATTGAAGGGTGCGGGCGGTGCATTGTTTCCAGACATCTTGGTTGTAATCTGGACTTCTTATCACCGCGTGCAGGTTTTTCCGTTCAGGACGATCCCATCCTCGTCGCCAGTGTTTTGTTCGGAAAACACATGAGGTAGACCGGGTTCCAACAACAAATACTTTATTCTTCAACTAGTTAGTAAATAGGAACACTTGGCTGAAGCCGAGGCCAGCCTTTTATACAGGCTGGCTTGCCTGCTTGCAGCCAATGGCAGTTGTTTAGATTTACCGCCTTTTAGCAGCTCTTTGGATTGGTTCCTAGTGAACCAATCCAATGTTCATTTTATTTGACCAATCAGGTTTGTAGATTTGGAGTTACCCACTTTACATATAGAACACTCAGCATGGTCTTCCATTGGTTTGGTCAGGATCGTCTTTTCTCTGTGTCTTCTCCATGAAACCTCCTGGAAGGGTGAGTCAGCCTTGCCGCTCCCGCCTGGGTCTCTCGGGCTGGTTAAGTTGGCTCTGCCGCTCCCTCCTGGTCTGTCCAGGTTGGTCAAGCTGGCCTGGCTGTCTCTTTCCTGGAAGGCCTTGCCTCGCTTCACTGCTACTGGTTCTCTTCTCCGGAGGTCATCTATGGGTAAGTGCCTTTTTGTCTTACCGGGGGTTCTAACTCGGGTTTGTGATGTGTCTTTTGTCATGTTATTGGTGGTTCATCTCTCCCCTTTTTATTATTTTGTGTTTCCCTCCCCTCCTCGGTTGTTTTTGGATTGTTTGTTGGGGGTGGTATTTGCGGCGGTGCTTTGGAGCTAGGTAGGTTAGTATTGCGTTCCAATGTCCTAGAGCGAGGCTGGTCAATGTGTCATTTCCATGTTCTGCCATCGTCTAGTGCAAGCCGGAATGACCGGGGCCCTGTAATTTGTGTAACTGTGGCTGGAAGCCATAATGAGTCGCTGGTAATATTTTTGGCTAGGTCTCCAATGGTAAAGGAGAGATATTTACTTGAGGAGTCAGGAGGTTTTTCAGAGGTGTAGGTGGGTGTAGCCTATCTAGGTAGGAACACAATTTTCTACCCATGAGGAGTTCTGCTGGGCTTTTGTTAGTGGTTGTGCTAGGGGTGATATGCTGAATTGTAAACAGTTTGTTTAGTCTATCTTGGATGTCCCCAGTGTCCAGTTTGTCTAGGGCTTCTTTTGTATAACGAACCATGCGTTCAGCTCATTCATTTGAAGCCAGATGAGCCGGCGCTGTTAGGGCATGTCGGATGCCTTGTGCAGCTAGGTATTGCTCGAAAGCTAAAGGAGGGCCATTGTCCACTGGGGGCCATTTTCAGATACTACTACATCTGGCAGTCCATGTGTAGCAAAAAGTTTGTTCAATTGTTTTATGACTGCTTCAGTAGTTGTGGACGCCATAAGAATAACCTCTAGCCAGTTTGAATAAGCATCAACAATTATCAAATATGTGTTCCCTTTCGTTGGCCCAGTAAAATCAATATGGAGTCTCGACCATGGGCCTCTGGGAGTTTCCCATTCCAGGACTGGTGCAAGAGGGGGGGTAGGCCTTGATTTCTGGCAGTCATGGCATGTTGCCAGCCATTGTTCAATGTCTTTGTCCAGCCCTGGCCACCAGACCTAATTCCTGCCCAGGGCTTTCATTTTTCCTATAACCGGGTGTCCCTCATGCAAAATGCACAATACTTCCTCCTGCAATTTTTTGGGAATTACCACCCTGTCCCCCCACAGCATACAACCCTTTTCCAGGGACAGTTCAGTCTGCCTGGTGCGAAAAAGTTTAAAAGTCTTGCCTCTATCCTCATCCGGCCAGCCCTTCCAGAATTCGAGCTGTCAGCGGGTCTTTCGCAGTAGCTTTAGCGATGTCTGCTGCGGTTAGTGGCAGATTCGGCCATGTCTCGATCTGAAGAGTGGGGATGGTGGAAGCTGGGTTGCCTTCCTTGTCGGGCAGTGGGGAACGGCTTTAGGCATCTGCATGAGTGATGGTTTTTCCTGGGCGATGGATGAGTGTGTAATTGTATGCAGCGAGGAATTCTGACCATCTCGTCATTCTTGGCGATAGGATGTTCGGGGTTGGTTTGTTCCCTGCCAAAATTCCTAACAGGGGTTTGTGGTCCGTGATAATAGAAAATGTCCTACCATATAGGTATTCGTGGAATCTCTTGACGCCTGCTATAATGGCGAGGGCTTCTCAGTCAAGTTGGCTGTAGTTCCTTTCAGATTTTGACAGCATTTTGGAATAGAAGGTGATTTGAGCTTCTCTGCCGTCTGGTAGCTTGTGGCTCAGTATGGCGCCGATTCCATAGGCAATGCATCACAGGTGACCGTCAGTGGCAGGGTGTTGGTGTATTGTATTAAAACGGTTTTGGATGTTAATAAGTCCTTAATGCTTTGGAATGCTGCTTGTTCTCGGTGGCCCTAATTCTAGACAGTTTTTTTTGTCTAATAGCTGATGTAATGGCTCTGCTATGGTTGCCTTTTGGGGCAGGAAGACATTGTAGAAGTTAATGAGAACTAAGAACGCCTGTAAGTCTGTTTTGTTCTTAGGTCTGGGTGCATCTTTAATTGCTTTTATTTTATTTTCAGTGGGGTGTATCCATTTCTCATCTATAAGGTAGCCTAAGAATTCGACTTGATTGGTGGCTAGTTGACATTTTTCTCTTTTGATTTTAAGCCCTGCTTCCCTGAATCTTTGTAAGACTTCTCTCAGTCTATCTTCTAATTGGTGTTTGTTTTCTGCTGATACTAATACATCATCAAAATAGGGAATGACCCCTTTTAGTCCATTTAGAAGGTGCTCCATTAGGCTTTGGAAAAGGCCTGGGGCAATGCTAATGCCAAATTGAAGTCTGTTGCATTTGAATGCCCCTCTCTTCGTGACTATAGTCTGTGCTTCTGCAGTTTTGGGGTCAACCGGCAGCTGTTGATATGCTTGCGCGAGATCAAGTTTCGTGAAAATTTTTCCTCCCCCAATAAATGCAACAGATGTTGAACTACTGGAACAGGGTACGCGCTTTGCTGGAGTGCATGATTGAGGGTGGCCTTATAGTCACCACAGATGCGTACTGAACCATCTGGTTTGACAGGAGTCCCGATGGGAGTTTCCCACCTGGCATGGTCAATTGGCTCTAACACTCCTTGTGCGATGAGTTTGTTAACCTGCTCATCTATTTTTGGTTTTAAGGCAAAGGGAACGCGTCTGGCTTTGAGCCTGATGGGAGTATCTTACGGTCTAGGCTGAATGTTATAGGCTGAATGTCCCCTTGTGCTTGCCTAGGGTCCCATTGAATAGGTCCCGGAACTCTTTCAGCAGGCTCTCCTCCCAATTGGTCTCGGCGATGCTGTTGATTCCTGTCACTCTGATTCCCAGGGGCGTGAACCATTCGATTCCCAGCAGGCTCGGGCGATCACAGTCGACGATTGTCAGAGGAAGTACTTCAGCATGGTTTTTGAATTCTATTAGGAAATGTCCAAGACTCACTACCGGGATTTGTTTTCCCTGGTAATCTTTGAGTATTAGGCTTTGCTGTTCCAGTTCTCTTTGCTTGATATCTGGTATCAGATTTTTGATGGTGTTCCATGATACCATTGACAGATATGATCCGGAGTCTACTTCCATTTCACAGGGCTTCCCTTCAATTTTTAGGTTTATTTGGACCTTTTTTGCATTTGCTGCCCTGGCATTTCCTCTGATAATTGTTTGGTATGTTTCTTCTCTGTCGTTCATTCGCCAGCTTCTGTTCTCTCAGCTCCATCGGCTTCCGGCTTGTCTATCTCTGTTTCTGGGGGGGGGGTGCTGCCACGTCTTTTTGGACTATAGCTCTTTTTGTTCCGGCAGACCCTTGCAATGTGCCCCCGTTTCTCACAAAATCTGCAAATGGCATCTAGGAATCTGCATTCAGAGCGCAGGTGGTCCCCTCTGCATTCAGCACACTGGAATTCTCACCTCCTTCCTCTTTTTTCCCGCTATTTTCTTTCCGACTGAAGCCTATGTATGTCTTCATTGTCATCATCGGTTTTGCTCAGGGAGTTGAGGTCTTCATGGTGGGCTGTTGCGGTGGGTTGTTTTTGTGTTCCTTCCACCTTCTTTTCTCGAGTTTGGTTCTGTGGTTCTGGATTTGTTGAGTTCATTTGGCACATGGTGGCTGCGGATTTCTTGGCTGCTTCAGCGGCGGTGGCTTCTGCGAGGGCCTCAACCACTGTGATATTTGGTCTGTTTAGTAGCTTGCTTTGGAGTGTAGCATCCTTCAACCCGAGGACCACACAGTCTCTCATGGCTTCGTCCATGTTGAAAAACTTGCAGGCTCCTCCGATATCTCTTAGGGCTGCTACAAATTATCCAATGTTCTCGTCTTCTCGTTGATCTCATTTATAGAATTTGTGCCTTTTAATAAAATTGAAGACCACAGGCACGTAATGGGCTCGTAGCATTCGGTTTAATTCTGGCCATGCCATTTGTTTTACGTCCTGCAGTTTGGCTAATGCCTTGGCCATTTTGAAGATGGCAGGGCCACAGTGCGTGAGGAATACAGCTCTCTTCCTCTGGTCGGTTATTTCTTATAGCTCATTGCTCTCTAGGAACATTAGGAAGCGGTCAATGTATGACTCCCAATCTTCTTTGGCTGGGTTGAACGGTGCGGGCAGCGCATTGTTACCGGCCATTTTGGTTGCTCGGTTCTTGTTGCTGCGTGCTTCGGTCTCGCTCTTCTACGACAATCCCACCTTCGTTGGCAGTGTTCTGTTCTGAGAAGAAAGGTACACGAGACCGGTGTTCCAACAAACAGCTCTTTATTATAACAACTCAGTAACTTGTAACACAACATTTGCCGAAGCCGCGGCAGCCCTTTTTATAGCGGCTGCTTGCGGCTTGTGGCCAATGACAGTTCTTTAAGATTTCCTGCTGTCAGGCAGGCCAATTGCAATGGTACTTTATTATCCAATCCTATTGCAGCCTGCTCGGCCAATCAGATTTAGGTATTTGGAGTATTCTAATTTCTATACACAACACTTACCATCTCCTAATTTATTGCTGCAGCAAAGTGTTGGTAAAAACACTGGAAAAAGCTGGGTACAAAACTAATGTTATGGTATCCTATCATTTTTGCAGCAGCATCAAGGTTTTTAGTATAGGAGGAATAAACAACTAGTTATTTAGGCAGCCTAACTCTATTACACAATCCTCAGTATTGCAATTATCATTATTATAAAATGCAGTAGCTGAATATTGTTCTCTATCCTATCACAAGACAACTCAGACATACTTTTAATAAGCACAGACTGAGAAAGCACAGGCTTTCTCACTGGGAAGGGGAAATAAAAAGGGGCTTATTTGTTGACAGGAAGAGAAAAGTGAGTTATGATTTGGAGTGGAGGTAAAAGATGAGCCATACTGGACTGGCAAGTTTTTGAAAACTGCTGACATATGCAGAGCAGTGCAGGAAAAGACCACTTAGTAATCTGCAAAACATAAAAGGAAAGAGGGCTGAGAGGAATGATTTCTTTGCTCAGTTGGCCCAATGGAAGGCTGAAGAAATAAAGAAGTCAAGTCCTGACAACTCTGAGATTTCCAGCCAAGTGTAATTAACACCCTTACTTAAGGCTAGGTCCCACTGGCCAACGGACGCAAAACGTATGCATAAAGGACACAGCGGATGAGCAAAATTTTGGGGGTGGCTCCATCCATTGTCATCCACTTTAAAAAGTGGTGAAAATTTGCATAAACAGAACGGAAAAGAACGGACGT
Source organism: Laticauda colubrina (assembly GCA_015471245.1). Taxonomy (NCBI): domain Eukaryota; kingdom Metazoa; phylum Chordata; class Lepidosauria; order Squamata; family Elapidae; genus Laticauda; species Laticauda colubrina. Next base: position 3,834,570 of record BLBF01000036.1, read on the forward strand.
GAGTAGTATGTAGCTGAGATGTTAAACGGATGTTCATAGGAAGCCTAGCGGATGGAAGTGGATGACACCTCCGAAGGGGTTTCGGGGGAGAATTTCGAAGCGGACGCATAGCGGATGAAGCGGATGCATCACGTATGCCTAAAGGAAAGAAAGGGGATGCCGTGCGGATGTATATAGGATGCAAACACATCCTTTCTATTTCCGTGCTACTAACGATGTATAGACATTCCATGTACCCTTTCTTTCCTCCCTCTTTTCATTTTCAGCTGCAGCAGATGTGAGTTTCGAGGATGCCCAGAGGATGCAGAGAGGATACAGCAGACGTTTAACGGATGATAAATGGACATAGAACGTTTGTTGCTCGTATGTCGCGGTTTTACATTGTACACAGCGGAAAGTTCATCCGTTCACAAAGTTTTGTGCAGCTCAAAGCTTCTTGCGCGGATGAAATCGCAGTGGACGGATCCTTGACGGATAGAGCGTATGAAACACGTATGCAATGAGTACACAACAGATGCATAGCGTTTTCCAATGGATGGCAAGCTTTTTTTAACGTTTTACATCCTCTTTGCATCAGTAAGTGCAGTGGGACAGGGCCTTTAAACATATGAAGGGAAGGCAGCTGCAAAACTAGCAACACAGATAATGGATATTGTTTTGCATATATTAAAATTTTAAAAAAAATTCACAAGGTTTTAGTGCTAAATGTCTGATTACTTCCCAAGAACCCTCAGAGGCCAATGACTGTTGTTGTATTACAATGGTGCATATGACTAAAGATTCTCACAATTTTTGAAAATGTGGATTGAGGGAAGTGTAGCTGTAATTCGTGTAGGATTTCAACTGTGTATAACATACTGAATGATTTTATATTGCTCCAGGGTGGCAATGCTTTGGTGGACAGTGATTAAATATTTTTTTGGAAGATTTTGTTCCTCAGCTGAGGAGAAACACTGACTGACTTATTTATTGTCTGTCAGCATTTCAAAGTGGGCCTTTTGAATAGGGCCATCTGAAACTGTCCAGTGACAAAGTTCACATGAAGTACAAGGCAGAACTTTGATTTTGCCTTAGTGTGTTGAAAAAACCTTATCTTTATAGTTTTGTAAATGATTATTTATTGCTTAAGGGTAATGGAACCTCAATTACTCAATAAAGTATAATTTAAAAATTAATGCAATATATAAATCCAGCCAATACATTTTGTCTGAGGCAGCTCAGAAATAGTTGAATTGGGCACTAGTTTGAATCTTGTATTTTCCCTACTGAGTAGCATGCGTAGTAAGCAATGATTCATGCTCCCTGTTCCCCCATTTTTAAATTTCATATATATTAAACTCCAGTGCTGGGTGTTTGGACAGACAAGAAAGGGAAGTAGGCAAGTGGTAAAATATGGATAATAATATCATTACAAGAATATGGCAACTTGCATCAGTTCACAGGATACAAGTATATAATAACAGTGGGATGACTTTACCATGCCTGTGTAATCTTTTGGCACTGCTGTGGCTTGTGGTAGATAGTTGGCAGTATTCTGAGGTAAACTTCAGAATTTAACTCTTTTACTTTTTCACATGAATATTCCAGTTTACAATCTTTCTTCATGAGTGTATATTTGGCTACATATATCAAAACATCATGTAGCCATAGAACCACATAATTGGAAAGATTATAAAAGAAAACACTTCTACTGTTGCCACCTGCAAACTTCCCTGTTATCACTGAAGGAACCCACCTCCATGCTGATTGTCAGCCTTAGAAGGTATTTCCAGACAGGATACACGACTGGATGAACTAATTCTACTTTATTGTAAGACTATATTGATTGAATCTTGAAAATCTTAGAGTACAAACTTCCTCCTGCCCCCTTGTAACAACTCGATTTATCAGGGCAGGTTTTGCTGGTTAAGGTGCTGGGGCTCCTGCCTATTCTGACTGATCATTTCCTAGGCAGAATCTCTTCCCTTCATTCCCCAAGGTTACTCAGACATTCCATTATATCACCCCAGAAGGATGTTAGAACATTTCTACTCTATTGTGCATTCAGATTTTGGTCCTGAATTGAAAACAGTTTAGCTCAGGGGTCTTCAAACTTGACAGTTTTAAGACTTGTGGACTTGAACTCCCAGAATTCCTCCTCCAGTCATGTTAGCTCGGGAATTCTGGGAGTTGAAGTCCACAAAGTCTTAAAACTGTCAAGTTTGAAGACCCTTGGTTTAGCTGCTACCATTGTTCCAACTATAATGTATTTATCTCAATAAATTTTGGTAAAAAGAACTGTGAAAGTTGTGCTTGGGGAAGAATCACTTTCTGCTAAAGATGGAGGCTTATACTAAAGCTGATAATTTTAGTTCTTCAAATTAGATAGAATTGAATACTTTTAAAATGGAGCAGAATGGGATGGTATTTGTGAATATGTGGCTCATTCACATCTAATAAACAGTCTAATGTTGCCATGCATTTCTCTGTAAAACATAAATACCTGCCTATATTTCTCAGTCACAGTTTTCATAGAGCTACAAAATTTCCTTTTCAAAACGTTCACTGGTCTGCACTGAAAATGACTTTAACCTGCAATAATATTGTACAATTAGGGTATATATTTTATAATTGAATGATTTGATTTAAATTGTAATTGGGATGAACTGATATATAATTTTACCCACATAAATCATTGGGTGATTGTCATAGACTAAGCAAAAAAAACTGCAAGTAACAAAATATGCAACCAATCCAATAAGTACAATCTTATCTGTAAAACATGACTAAACAAATCACTGTAAAACCAAACAAAGTAAATGTATTTATTATTCATAAAATAAATATGAATACTGTGTAAATACAATGCCATAAAAGACAGATCTGAAAGCTAAGGTAATAAAAGTACGGTAATAAAAATGTAGAATATCAAAAGATAACTGGCTAGATTAAACAATTTTAAATCATAACATTAATTAAAATTAGATTAGTGTCGAGAAAATATTAAAACTAATAACATTAGTTAGGAGTTATGTTATTAAACATATGTCATATGTCTCTTTGGGATCCACTTAATTGATAATCAGTATATAATGGATGGATGAATAAAATTTTCAAGACAAAATATTTAAAGAAAACATTTAAGAGAGTGGTGAAAAATGTCAGAAAACTGGCTTTGGTTAATTGACACTTTAGATAAAGAATTGTATGAAAGTAGGTCCCACTGAACACAGTAGCTATGAATCATATGGCCCTACAACTTTGTGAGATCTGTTTGATTTTGCAGACTCAGCCATTGAGTGCTTTAGATTTTTTTATTCAATAAATGTTGATTAAGCAAACTGAAATATGTGAATACATATTCACAATATTTTCTTGCATTTATTCTATTTCATTTTCAGCTTCTCTCCAACAAAGCTTGCTATAAAGGCTAGCCAACAAATGACAGGTTTTACATTTTATTATTCAGTAGCTTTCAGCCATGTGCTTTCAAGGGCTAAAAGCCCTGGATAAAATTTGGCATCTGTCATGTAATGGTAAATTCCTCCCCCACCTCAGTTATTCAAATCATGAACAGTGATGGAAACAGATTAGAGAGAAGCAGTTTGGGCCATTGAAGTCAACCCTGTGCCATGCTAAGCACAGGAGACAAGATTAAAGCACACTCTAACCTCTGCTCAAATGTATTTGGAGACAGGAGCTCCACACCTGTTCTTATGTCAAACTACTCTTACTGCATAACAATATTCAACCAAAGTTTCTATTCTTTTAACCTAAATCCATGATTCCAGACCCTGCTTTCTAGGATAATAAAGAACAGAGTTAATGTTCTGTGTAGCATATTTTCAGGTGTTTGAAGAGTGACATTACATTCTTCCCATTCTCTCAAGGCTAAAATGCTCTTAGTTCCTTCTGTGTCTCTATGGGGCTTAATTTCCAATTTCCTAATCAATCTTGTTCCTTTTCTTTGAATTGGTTCCAGTTTATCTGACTTCGTCTCAAAATCTGGTATCCGGAAGTGAGCATTATAGAGAAGGGGCATCTGACTAATACAAAATAAAATAAAACCCTTGTGTTCTGTGATTTGAAAACAGTTGATACAAACTGAAATTGCATTTGCCCTTTACATTACATTGTTGACTCAATTGATGATGATCTGTTGAATACTCTGAGGATCTTGGATGCTCCTTTGAAGCACCACAAATTTAAGCAGGTTGAACTACTTATTATCAATCATGAATTCTTATGCACAGTGCAAAGAGTAAAGTACATCTGTCTTCCCCAAGCTGATATCTCCAGATGTTCTGGGATTATAATTCTCAAAATTTACCCACCAGCATGATGCATATAATACATATGTGTGCAAGCTGAACACATCTGGAGGGCATTAGGTTGGGGGAAAGTTAGAGTAGGTGCTTTACTTGGCAAATGACAAGGAAGAGTAGGTAGGGAGACTGCCTCTTTCCTCCTGCTGCTCTTGGCTCTGCAGCTCATCAGAACATCTGGAACTATTTCCTTCCCCTTCAACTCTGAATGGAATTGAGCAAATCTGTTGCAGATGCACTTTGGAGACAACAGTCAGCATTTCACTCCAGCCCCTTCCCTCCCTTCCTTTCATGAGAAATCCCCAAACTGGCCTCTATGAAAATGAACTTCTGTCACTGGGTTGAAAAATGGAAGGCTTCTCCTAAGGTCTATTCCATAAAGAGAAACTACAAGTCTCTTCTTCCTCCTTAGAGAGGCTGCAATGTTAACTGAGTTGGTTTTACTCTGACCTGTGCCAGATGCTTTCGCAAATCAAACTTCTGTGCTTCTTTTTTTTTTTTTTTTTTGCATTTGATCCTTCATTCTTATTTTGACTCCACAAAAATTGCTTGGAGGCATAGGAGGCAGCATGTAAATACACTGCTCAAAAAAATAAAGGGAACACAAAAATAAGACATCCTAGAACTGAATGAATGAAATATTCTTGTTAAATACTTTGTTCATTTCATAGTTGAATGTGCTGACAAAAAAATAACACAAAAATTATCAATGGAAATCAAATTTAGCAACCCATGGAGGTCTGGATTTGGAGTTACACTCAAAATTAAAGTGAAAAAAACACTACAAGCTGATCCAACTTTGATGTAATGTCCTTAAAACAAGTCAAAGTGAGGCTCAATAGTGTGTGTGGCCTCCACGTGCCTGTATGACCTCCTTTCATGCGTGAGCATGCTCTTGATGAGGTGGCAGGTGGTCTCCTGAGGGATCTCCTCCCACACCTGGACTAAAGCATCCCTCAGCTCCTGGACAGTCTGTGGTTCAATGTGGTAGTGGTGGATGGAACGAGACATGATGTCCCAGATGTGCTCAATTGGATCCAGGTCTGGGGAACGGGCGGGCCAGTCCATAGCATCAATGCCTTCGTCTTGTAGGAACTGCTGACACACTCCAGTCACACAAACTGCTGACACACTCCAGCCTCTAGCATTGTCTTGCATTAAGAGGAACTCAGGGCCAACCGCACCAGCATATGGTCTCACAAAGGGTCTGAGGATCTCATCTCGGTACCTAATGGCAGTCAGGCTACCTCTGGCGAGCACATGGAGGGCTGTGCGGCCCCCTAAAGAAATGCCACCCCACACCATTACTGACCCACTGCCAAACTGGTCATGCTGGAGGATGTTGCAGGCAGCAGAACATTCTCCACAGCATCTCCAGACCCTGTCACGTCTGTCACATGTGCTCAGTGAACCTGCATTCATCTGTGAAGAGCACAGGGCACCAGTGGCAAATTTGTCAATCTTGGTGTTCTCTGGCAAATGCCAAACGTCCTGCACAGTGTTGGGCTGTAAGCACAACCCCAACCTGTGGATGTTGGGCCCTCATACCACCCTCATGGAGTCTGTTTCTGACCGTTTGAGCAGCCACATGCACATTTGTGGCCCGATGGAGGTCATTTTGCAGGGCTCTTGGCAGTGCTCCTCCTGTCCCTCCTTGCACAAAGGCGGAGGTAGTGATCCTGATGCTGGGTTGTTGCCCTCCTATGGCCTCCTCCACATCTCATGATGTACTGGCCTGTCTCCTGGTAGTGCCTCCATGCTCTGGACACTACGCTGACAGACACCGAAAACCTTGCCACAGCTCGAAATTGATGTGCCATCCTGGATGAGCTGCACTACCTGAGCCACTTGTGTGGGTTGTAGACTCCATCTCATGCTACCACTAGAGTTAAAGCACCACCAGCATTCAAAAGTGACCAAACCATCAGCCAGAAAGCATAGGAACTGAGAAGTGGTCTTTGGTCACCGCCTGCAGAACCACTTCTTTACTGGGGATGCCTTGCTAACTGCCTATGCTTTCCACCTTTTGTCTATTCCATTTGCACAACAGCTTGTGAAATTGATTGTCAATCAGTGTTGCTACCTAAGTGGACAATTTGATTTCACAGAAGTGTGATTGACTTGGAGTTACATTGTGTTGTTTAAGTGTTCCCTTTATTTTTTTGAGCAGTGTACATACTGATATTACATAATGCAATCAGTGAATCTTGCAGTCTACAGATTAAAACAAGCAGTTTTCCCCTCCCAGCCCTTCTTCAGTTTTTTCCCTTGTAGAAATGAAAAAAGTTGGGAGGAAAAAAGCAAAGGAAAAAGCAGCTGAAGGAGTGGATCCATGTTTGTAATTATAACTGAACAGCCTTTGAGGTTTGGGTTAAGACATAGCTGCATGAGGTATGATAACACAGCTAAATCTGGTCCTTTTTTATTGTTAGGCTGCTTCAGCAGATTGTAGGGTTCAACAGTGCAGACCTGTTTCAGGTAGTCCTTGACTTACAACCATTTGTTTAGCAACTGTTTGAAATTACATTAGTACTGTAAAAAAGGTGATTTGTGATCGGTCAACACACACACATGACTGTTGCAGCATTCCCCGAGCCTCATGATCAAAATTTGGGCATTTGCCAACTGGCACGTATTTACAAGGTCATGTGATCCTCATTTGTGGCCTTCCCAGCAAGCTTCTGACAAAGTCAACGAGGAAAGCCAGTTCATTTAACAACATGTGATTCATATCACTTCAGTGATCTGCTTAACAACAGTGGGGAAAAAGAATTGGGCACAATGCACTTAACAGCTACTTTGCTTAGCCACAGAAATTCTAGTCTCAATTGTGATAATAAATTAAGGACTACCTGTAATAGGCATATCTCCTTCATCTTTTCTTCTATCTACCTATCTTGTTGGATGTCTTTTAAAAACAGGTTCATTTAGGCCTATTTAGGCCAGACAGGCTTAGGCATTCCCAGAAGGGAGAGATACTCTTGCTTATGGTCAAATTAACCCGGTTCTTCCCTCTGCTGAAAGTCAAAAAAGTTTGTTCCTCTTAAAACTAAAAAAAGTAGACTTCAGGGGAAATCATGGGAAGAGGTTAGTAACGAATAGGGTTTGTCCATTTTTCCAGTAGCATCCACATTAATGTATTGAAGGAAGAAACATCCAAATAATTGAAGTGAATGTAGGACCTGTTTCAAGAGTTTATTCTTTCTGAAGAAATAAAAACATTCTACCCAGGAATTTGTGCTATTATCAGATTGATTTATGTTTCGTGTGTTGTTCTAAGTTTAATGTTATTTTTGCACAGAATAAAGCAATTGTATGTAAATTCATTCTTTCAGATATGGTATTGCAGGTATATCTGAAAAGATAGGTTTTTTCTCTCTAAAATATTGTGATCCATAATAATTTTGAAGTTCTGAAGAAACTCTGCAAATATTTTACTGCAAAGCACTCATTTGTGCTCATTTCTCCCCTGGGAGATAGAGGTTAGCAGCAGAAATGACCAAGGACTACCCCCAAAGTAGGAGGGATGGGACAAGATGTGAATTTCCACAGGGCTTCTGAACAAGGAGGTTTCAGACCTCCAGCCTTTCGCCCTTTGAGTTAAATTGTTTGCTACAAGGTAATAGACATGATTGTTTCTAGTCAATTAACTTCAGTTGGCTTCAAAATAGCCCCAGGTGATATGAAAGAACTGTGGGAATTTAAGTTGAGTTATCTCAAGTTCAGTAAAATTCAGTACAAATTCTGTACACTACCATACAAATTCAGTACAGAGCCCATTGGGTTATTTTACTTGCTTATATTTCATTGGTAAACTAATATCTAGCAGAGTTTTCCTGGGTAGTTAGATCTTTGAATGACTTCCATGTTAATCTTAATCCTGGAAACTGTATCTGATTCAGTGGTAGGATTCAAATTTTTTTACTACCAGTTCTGTGGGCATGGCTTGGTGGGCATGACAGGGGAAGGATACTGAAAAATCCCATTCCCTCCCCACCCCCAGTAACCTGCTTTCCAGCTCCTCTGCAAGGCAACAAAAGAAGACCCAACCGATCAGCTGGGTCTTGGGAGGCAGAGAATAGATGGAGGGGGGGCCAGTCAGAGGTGGCATTTGTTGGTTCTCCAAACTACTCAAAATGTCTGCTACTGGTTCTCCAGAACTGGTCAGAACTTCCGGAATACCACCTCTGATCTGATTGTAAAGTTTTAATGTATTCTTGACTGGTATAGTTATATAGTTATTTAAGCTATAACAAAGACTTTAGCCATCCTGAAATTCGTTGGCTTCTGTGCTGTCAGTTGCTATTCTGAACTGCTACAAAATGTTGGCTTTACACAGTTTTTCAGGTTGTGTTGGGGGAAAGCAGAATGAAGATGCCTGGAATAGCTGTGGGATGTTAGCATCCCTGCTGGAGTGGAGAGGGTACTAGGCTTTGCTGCTACTTCCAATTCTTCTGCTGTTGATTTCCTGGAATCCACACCCACTCCTCCTTCACCATCAATCACCTGCTAAGCCACACTTTATCCCTCCACAATAAATTCTTCCTCCCTGATTTTCTACACAAGAATCCACTTCTATCTCATATTCAGCATCTTCCTTTTATCATTGAAAACAGGGTGTGGTCCAATACCTCTTTTCTAGCAAAGGAATGGAAGTCATGTTGACCACTGGATGGTTTTTCCTCCAGACTGGCTTGAAGACAAGCTATATGGCTTCTGTTCCTAAGGTAGATCTACAACTCAAGTTTCCCCATTCCTAGTTTTATACCTTAACCATTCAATCAAACATGTTTTTTTTAAATTTCATTCAATCATGTCCAATTCTTGGAGGCTGCCTGGACAAATCTCTACAGTTTTGGTTGGCATGGTTTTTCATCAGTAATATTGCCTCATTCGTATGGCTGAAAGCCACCTAGTTGGCTTGGTACTCAAGGCAGGACTAGAACTCACAGTCTTTGGGTTTCGAGACTGATGTTTTAACCATTTCAGCTCTTGTTACTTAATTACTTAGCTTTTTTTATTGCTGTTTGTATTCAGGAGCTTATCTTTTCACATGGCCTCCTGATGAACTTGAATATGTAGCAAGCTTCTATATGGAACCAGTCAGACCTTCCATTAAGTCATCAATGCTTTTTAGCATCTCTATGTCATCTCTGCTTGCAGTCATCAAGAGATTTGGTATTGGTGACTATCAAAATGCTACCAGTTCCCAAATTTGTTTTTCTACATCATTGTTCTCAGATTACTCCAATCTGTCTCAAAATGCCTATCTACGGGCAATAATGGGTTGGATCAGGATAATAAATTAAGATAGAAAGAGATGCTTATCATGGGGCAGGGTATGGTTATCTGGAGGATGTCCAGGAGCCTAGCTGCAATTAACCTGACAGCTCCATTCATTTTCTGAACAATGTCCTAGCTAGTAATTTTGGGAATAGAGAAGTATTGCAATCTGCTCTATACAAAACTGATGTAATATATAGACATTTCAGTTATTTTAAAATGTAGTTGCCAGATTCTTAAATAACTGTTCTAGCTACCTATAGATTTCTGGATAAAAAATGAAGTGCTACTGATTATCCCTCTTAAAATCCTAAATATTTTAAGCATTGGTTATTTAAGACAAAGCCTTTCTTTGTATGATTCCAATTGTTTATTAACCTGGAAGGAGAAGTCATATTTCAGTATCACCACCACTGGGCTGGGCCTTCTCAGTGAAACGTGTATTCCTTGCAGATTTTAGGATTTCTTAAAATTTTTTAAAGGACTCATCCTTTCTGCCTGTATTTTTAATAATTTTAATGGCTTTTCATCACTATGAGTTTTAATCTGTTTTGTCTATTTTCAAAGTTAACATGGTTATCTTGTAATATAAACCACCTTAAACTTGTTTAGGCAGGGCAATAGAAATAATAATTCTCCCTGTAAATCTGTATCACATTGCTCATATCAAGGCACACTGCTTTTTGCCTGTCACTGTTTTATTTGTGTGCTTCATTTCATACCTTAGCCCAAATGCCTGAAGGAAGAATCGGGTCTTTGGTGCTTCATGAAAGACCAACAGGAGTGGGACTATCTGGATTTCCAGTTGATGCTATCCCTTGGAGCAGGGGTCTCCAAATTTGGCAACTTTAAGACTTGTGGACTTCAACTCCCAAAATTCCTCAGCCAGTTATACCATGCTATGCTGGCTGATGAGTTTTGGGAGTTGAAGTCCACAGGTCTTAAAAATTGCCAAGTTTGGAGACCTCTGCCTTGGAGCAAGTAGCACAACAGAGAAGACACAACTCCTGTTTTCCACAAAATAATATTGCTTAATGGAAGAAACCTGGAACATACCCAGCTTGTTGATTCTGCTGATATAAGCAGAAACAAATGAAGAGAGATGGTCCAGCAAATATCTTGCGATTCTGCTGGGAAGGCTTTACAGATGATAACTACTGGTAGAATCTTGAACTGTACTAGGAAGCTCACTGATTCAGCCTGCAAAGCAATGGTATTATATTAGCATAGTGTGAAAAACCCAGAACTGCCCATGTCATCTTATTCTGAACCAACTGAAACTTCCAAATATTTTGAAATGATTAATTGCAGTAATTTTTCTATTTATTTAATTAAACTTAGATGCTTGCCCATCTAGCCAAAAGTGATAATGCATGAGCTACCTGTTTCAGAAATTAGGACAATTGGCACATAAGATGAACCAGGTCAAAAGTCTGCATTATAGGCTTGAATAGATCCAGTTGGTAGCTTTATTTCTTATCTGTTTTCTAAGAATTCTTCACCTTTTTCACCTAGCATACATGGGGTTCATGATTTCATTTGGCTAACAAGCAAAATTCAAACTTTAGTAAGTCATTATAATTCTCTTAGTAAGCCATTGTCATCAGGCCATTCAACATATGAAATGTGAACATGGCTGTACATTTCTTGATGGAGAAATCTATATGGAGTTCTTTTCTAATCCAATCTGGACTAGAAAAGAGAAAAGAATAGTTTTCTATTCTATTTTGGGGGCCTCTTAAATTGCAGAAATAAGGCATAGAAATAAGTTGCTGCTACTTTGCATGATGTTGGCTAACTTGTATCTACTTTTGGCATCATCCGATCATTCCCAAAAGGAATTCTGGGGCCCTGAAAAGGATGTGTGCAGTATGATTTAATAAACTGACTTTGTTGCTAAGTTACTAATATTATACACTTACAAATCCTAGTTTTTAGGTAGCATTGATAACTGGATAATGAAGCTTCTAGATGTGTCATTTTGAAAACAAGTGACAGGCCTACAGAGGAATTTTCTACACATTTTTAATGGATGTAGGATGCCTCTCTGGAACTCTATACCACTTCTAAACAGTAATGATTTAGTAACCACTGGGTGACCAGCTGACATAAAAATTATTTCATCCTATCCTATAATGTTATTAATATGAAACAGAAGATTGCATTTTCAGTAATTTTGTGAAAATAAGGAATAGAAGCCCAATTTAATAAACTCCCCCTTTCCCCTCCTGATAGAGTTATCTCAACCAAAGGAACTGTTTTTGTTTTTCAACACATTGAGGTTTAATTTATGTAATATTTAAAATAATTCTTCCTTTCTATTACTATGGATCTTGAAGTTTTGGCTACATAACTGATTGGGGAAAATAGTAGCAAAGCTACAGGATAATGTATGATTAAAGAGTGAAAGCATTGTTTTCTACTTGTGCAATGGGATAACATGGCATCTTATATTTTTCTAGTGTATACTGAGAGGCATCTCAAAATGAGGGTTGGAAAGGTACACTTTCATTTTGATTAAACTATGAATTTCTGACCATACAGCTAGAGAACTAGATGAATTAGCTTGAAGTTCGCATTCTGTGTGTATTTGTATCAGTCTTTCTCCCCCACACAAGCTTTTATTTATGAAAAACTGTTTCACATACCTCTTATTTAACAAAATTGTTCTGTGTCAATCCTAAGAGACTTTAAACAATGAACAGAAATCAAAAGGGCCCTTGTGCTCTCACAGCTTGGTTTAGAGAGCTCCAAGGAGCCCTCATTTCAACCCTGAGCTACAAATATTCTCCTTTATCAATATGTATTTTTAGAAAATAATCAACACCACTAAATTGTCTATTCTTAAAATATCCAGTTGTAGGTTGTAACAGTGCCTGCAATCAGTTTTCACTTGCTTACAAATCAAGCAGGGGCCACCTTGTGAGAAGTATAGTCTTCCAGTGGGATAATATTTGATAAACTGGAGCCACCCCCACAGGAAAGTCCTGTTTATTATACCTGTCAGCTGCATGAAATAGATTAGATCAGGTAACAAGTTCCACAGGAGGAGGAGAATATGTTATTGAAGCAAGCTCAATACAAAATCTTGAAAATCTGCCAGTCTCTCCCTTTTTCCTCTTCTATCCCAGGAAATTGGGAGGAACCAATCTAAGTCTCTTTTTAATATTTTCTTTCCTCTCTTTTGCACCTGTTTTGTTGCCTTGGTGTCTTTCAGATGGGTTCTCCAAGATACTGTAATTTCCATGCCCCCCCCCCAAAAAAAAGCCCTGTATCTTACAACTGGGGTGAATCTCAATAGACCTCTAAATGACTGGGCTGGATGGATAGATTCAGTTTTGGCAGGACAATGCTTGATATATACTAGTGCTACAGGGGTGTCAAACTCGATTTCATTGAGGGCCATATCAGGGTTGTGTTTGAACTTGGGGGGGGTGGGGGTGACCAGGGTGGGTGTGACCAGTTTGACATCAACTGTGTTGAGTGTGCCTGTGGTGGACCGAGCACTCTGCCAATGAAAACAGGCCATCAATTGTGATGGCCTCCTGCAGCTCTCTGCCAGCAAAAATGGAGCTTGGATGGGCTGCATGGGCCCCCACAGGCTCTGTTTTTGGCTGTGATGGCCTCTTGCAGCCCTCTGGCAGCTAAAACAAAGCTCCGTTTGGCAAAGGGCAGCAGAAAGCCATTGTGGCCGAAAACGGGGCCTGGGGAGGGATGCACATGGCCATCCTGAATTCTGTTTTCGCTAGCAGAGACATCGTGGGATGGCCCTTTGCTGTTTTCAGGGTGGCCCCCCAGGCCAGATCTAAGCTCTGGATCTGGCCCCTGGGCCTTGAGTTTGACATCCCTGGGGTAAGGTCATAAAGGAACAGAAAATTAGTGACTTTAAAAGATCTTTATTCTACCTAATTTTATTCTTCCTATTGGTGAGTCTGGGTTACCAAATCAGGGTTACAGAAATCCAAGTAACTGTTAGTTCCATATCTCTTTGCCGCTTTCTGTGGTCATCCCAGTATTTTGTGACTCAGATATGGGAGATATATGGAAAGTTGGACTTTTTTCCCATCCTAGCAAAAGCCGTATCTGGCAAGCTCTTAAATGTTAAGTATCAAAGATAAGATATCAAACTGTACATGTGTAAAACTTTTGTGGTATCTGTAACCATAAGTTGCCCAAGGTACCTAGCTAGTTGTTATGATTTCAGACCTTCACTCAATTCTGATTTAAACCCCTTTGTTTAAGCTTTACTGTGGGCTGCTCCTGATGAGGACCAGCAACACCTCAGGAAATTATTCACTGTATTGCCACATGTCAGAATGATGTTTTGTTGCAAGGAAGATTGATAGCGGTTGGTCAGAAGGGCCAACTTTTGGTAGAAAGGTCTCAAAAGGAAAGAAACTCTGTTTTTCTCTCTTGCCAAGCATTCAATTATTCCAGGATGCACCTGGGTATTTCTTATTCCTTATTCCTTGGTTCATAGTATCATGGGTGACTGCACATTAATCTAATAAATAAAATTAAATGAATGATAGTTCTTATCCCTTTTGCCTTGTTATAAAGTACATGAAACTACTTACTTGTTGTTTAGTTATAATTTGCATCGGCAACTGTAAATATTACGTAATGCAAAAACCAAATGAAATGTGCTTGATACATGTTTATCCAATAAAGGTGGGGAATCTATGGCTCTCCAGATGTTCTTAGATCAAAGTTCTCTGCAGCCTGCCATTGATGAATGCTGAAAGTGATAGTTCAGCATTATCTAAAGCAGGGTCTTCAACATTGGCAAATTTAAGCCTGTAGGACTTCAACTCCCAGAATTTGTTTTGCTGGCTGGGGAATTCTAGGAGTTGAAGTCTGCCGGGCTTAAAGTTGTCAAGGTTGGAAACTCCTGATCTACAGGACCATAGTTTCCCCATGCTTGTATGATGTTTCTTTTCTATTAATTTTATAACTCATTAATATGAAATTTTGTATTATACTTTGATTTAAAAAAAAATCATATAACCATTTGATTTCCAGTGATTCATTGAACTACTGAATCTATCAAACTATAAATATATAAAGTTTGAATAGAGAGCCAGTTTGGTATAGTGGTTAAGGCGCCAGGTTAGACTGTGATTTCTAGTCCAACCTTAAGCCCATGTCACACTGAACCAACGGATGCAAAGAGGATGTAAAACGGACAAAAAAGCTTGCCATCCGTTGGTTAACGTGATGTATCCGTTCTGTACTCACTGCCTCCATTTTGCTTCCTCTCTATCCGTCCAGCATCCGTTTATGGACGTTTCATCCGCTCCAAAAGTTTTGGGCTGCCTAAAACTTTTGCATGGAAAATGTATCCAGTTTGTCCGTTCTGCATCCGCTACGCATCCGCTACGCATCCGCTACGCATCCGCTATATCCGCTGGCATCTGTTCCTCATCCGCGCAACTCCATCTGCTCCAGCGGTAAACGGACGCAGGGAGGAAGCGGAATGGACGCAGAACGGATGCAGAACGGATGCCTAGCGGATGCAGCACGGAAACAAAGCGTTTAAAACAGAAAAAACGTTCGCAGAGAGGACCTATCTCGGATATTAAGGATGTCTACAGGATGCCTAGAGGATGCCTAGAGGATGCCTAGCGGAAAACCTATACTGCCGATAAAAAGGGGGAGCAACTCGCCTGCATCGCACTTTCAGAACAGCAGCCCAGCGGTGCAGACCTCTGCAGCCTTCATCTGCCTTTTCCTCTTCCACAGCATCCAGTCATGTCCACCGTGTATTGTAACAAAGTCCTTTCAGCAGCCACCATCGTTCTGCAACAGTGCGAAGCCATCTGCAGGCTCTGTGAACACTACTGCGAGAAGAAAAGGAGCCACCCAAAAAGAGTCTGGATCCGAAGATGGTTCGCCAGTAGAGCGGAGGACGGACTGTACAACAAGCTGATGTTGGAGCTCAGGAGCGAAGACACTTGGGCGTTCCAGAACTTCATGAGGATGCCGCCAGCCATGTTTGACGAAGTTGTGCAGCGCCTGACACCTAGGTTGACCAAGGCAAACACCAGCTTCCGGCCCAGCCTGGAACCTGGGCTCAAGGTGGCACTCACTCTGCACCACCTGGCCTCAGGGACCTTCTACAGGAGCATTTAGAACGGCTGGAGGGTGCCATCCAACACCATCAGCACTGTGGTCAGAGAAGTGGTGCAGGCCATCATCGAAGAATACAAGGAGGAGCTCCTCCAGTACCCCTCCACTGAAGAAGGATGGAAGAAAGTTGCAGAGCAGTGGTATCAGAAGTGCAACTTCCCCCACACTGTTGGAGCCATAGATGGCAAGCACATGGCCTGCAAATCTCCACCCAACTCAGGGTCCACTTATTTCAACTCCAAGGGCTTCTTCAGCATCATCCTCTTTGTCATGGTCGATGCTGACCACAAGTTCATGTACATCGATGCTTCAGGCAATGGCTCATCTTTGGATGCCCAGGTATACAACGCCAGTCACCTCAAGGAGGGGCTGGAAGGCAACCTCATTGTGGGCTTCCCAGATCCAGAACCCCTGCCCAACGACACACAAGATGTGCCCTACTTCATCGTGGGGGATGACGACTTCTCCCTCACAACTTACCTCATGAAGCCCTACACCTCCAGACTCCTCACCCATGAAGAGAGGATCTTCAACTACAGGCTGTCCAGGGCAAGACGGGTGGTGGAGAACGCCTTTGGCATCCTGGCCAACAGGTTCCAGGTACTTCTCACCATCATGCAGCATTGCCCAGAGACCGTGAGGAGGATCATGGAAGCTTGCTGCATCCTGCACAATCTCATGCGCACCCGCTACCCAGTCTTGCAGAACAGGCTCGTGGACCTCCAACAAGCCAATGGGGTCATGGAGCCTGGGGAATGGAGGCAAGGGCAAAACCTGATCGACACTGAGGATGTGCAAGGCCCCAACAGAGCCTCAAATGAAGCGAAGAAGCAGCGCAACCTCCTGAGGCAATGGTGCAACTCCCCAGCTGGAGCAGTGGAGTGGCAAGACAGGATGGTAGATGCTTAATGGATGCTTCCTTCAGCCTGTCTCATCACTCTGATGAGATTGGGCCATGTATGTTTGGTTGGCCTACAATGAACAGGACGTTTAATAAAGAGTTGTGTTTATGTTGACATGTGTGGATAATTATTACATTATTATTGATAATAAAGGGCCGTAGGTGTGGCACCTGGGAGGGTGGACCATACAGTCCCACTATGCTTGCACTGGAGGTTTATCTATCCCACAGGTATCCTAATCCATCCCAAAGCTATCCTTACCCATCCCACAAGCATGCAAAGGCTTAAACCATTTCTAACAGTTTCCAGCAAGACTTTATTAAAAAAAAGAAATGAAGCAAGTGTGTGAATCATAAATAGACTTTATTAACAACAAGCTATAAGACAAAAATGAGTCTCTGGCACTCCTCTTGGTCGCTCAGTCTCAGGGGTGAAGGGTGCAGGTGCTGTGGAGGTGGCTGGTGCTGGAGTGTTTGTCATCAGCTCCTCCAGAAGCAGAAGCAGCAGAAGCGCCAGACCCAGAAGAGCGAGCCCGTGCTGCAGAAGCCCCAGCAGAACCAGAGTGAGGGCCAAGGGGCGGGATGGTAGCCCTGTCCCTCTTGCCAGGGCTGGCAGCAGATGGCTGAGGCTTGCTGTGCTTCCGCATGGTTGTGGGGTTGCTGGCTGGCAGGGAGGCTGGCAGGAACCAAGGCTGGCACCAAGGCTGGCAGGGAGGCTGGCACCAAGGCAGGCAGGAAGTCTGGCAGGCAGGCACCAAGGCTGGCAGGCAGACATGAACCAAGGCTGGCAGGAAGGCTGGCAGGGAGGCTGGCACCAAGGCAGGCAGACAGACATGAACCAAGGCTGGCAGGAAGGCTGGTAGGCAGACATGAACCAAGGCTGGCAGGAAGGCAGGCAGCAAGGCTGGCAGGCAGACCGGCTGGCAGACCGGCTGGCAGCAAGGCTGGCAGGGAGGCTGGCAGCAAGGCTGGCAGGGAGGCTGGCAGCAAGGCTGGCAGCAAGGCTGGCAGGCAGACATGCAGGCAGGGCAGGCAAGGCAGTCGATGTGTCCGGCAGCAGGTCTTTCCTCTGAATGGCGTCCTGCTTCCGAGCTGCTTCCGTTATATCCGCGGGGCTGACACAATGCATCCTCCCCGCATGCGCAGTGAACGCCAGGCATCTGTTAGGCTTCCGCTCTGCATCCGCTAGGCTTCCGCTCTGCATCCGCTTCATCCGTTCGGCGTCCGCTCTGCTTCTGCTCTTTCTGTTCCGCGTCCGCTTCACTGAGGCCCCCTGGAAGCCCTGCAGATGTGCCACCCACTCCCATCCGCTCCCATCTGCTTCCATCCGCTGGGCTTCCGTTCCGCATCCGCTTTGCATCTGCCCTGCGTCCTCCCCGCGTCCGTGTTATCCGCTCCGGTTATGCAAATTTTTGCCCCTTTTGAGAGCGGATAACAACGGAGGGAACATTTTGCTCGTCCGCTGTGTCCTTTTTGCATCCGTTGGCCAGTGTGACATGGGCTTTAGGCACGAAGCCAGCTTGATGATCTCAAGCCAGTCATTCTTTCTTAGCCCTAGGAAACAGACAATGGCAAACCATTTCAGAAATAATTGCTAATAAACTGCAGGGACATGCTGTTGCCAGGAGTCAGCATTGATTCAAAAGCATGCACAAAAAAGTTTGAATATGAACGGTACTAAAAATGGTGTTATCACCATTTCACTTAAAATGATGTTATGGCGTTGTTACCATTTTACTTAATTATATTACTCCACAAACCTTTGTATAATTGTAGTAGTATAGAAATACAATAAACTTTGGTTGTTGTTATGAGTAAGCTGCTAAGTAGTGCTGGTCTTAACAAATCAAGTTCTTCAGGCCTTGCCAAAAAATTACCTTCAGGACCTTCAGTTTCCCAGTAGAATCTGAAGGTAAAAATTACCTTCAGTTTCCCAGTAGAATCTGCCCAACCACATTGATTTTCCTGGGAAAGCTCCTATTTTGAGGATGTGAGGCAAGTGGAAGCCAGAGGAACTGCTTTGGGATATTTATTATATGTCATATGTTTATAACTTCAAACTAATCACAAATATTTTAATAACTTCTATGTATCCCATGAACCACATGTACTTTCTATATTAGGACTGCTACAAACATAATAATAAATAAAAATATAAATAAAATTTTGTATTCCTCCCTTTCTTCAAGAAATACGGGTAACATACATAATTGGAAACAGATACGGCATCAGTTTAGAGATCTGCTGGGTTTTTTTTTTCCCCCCCAAAATTGTTCATTTTTATTTCACACCAATTTTATTTGCTCCAATACACTTAAGTCTTATTGTTGGGGGAAAAAATCAGTGCTGTAAAAATTCCAATTTTCCTGAATTATTTAAATCATTTTCAATAAGAACTAAAGCACTGTATTTTATAGACATTAATTACAAAAGAAGGAACACTTTTTTACTCCATGTTCCATTTTCTTCTATCTGCTATCCCTGCCTCTTCTTTTGATTGTTTTTTACCTGTGTGTGTGTAGTGTAAAAGCTTCAAAGTCACTTTTTTCTTTTCTTTTTGTGATTTGTGAAATAATGATGGGTGCCAACTTTCCTATTTACAGACAGATGTTACATTTCTGTCTGATATTTCTCCTGTCTTTTGACACAAAATAATGATGACAGTTTTCCAAGATAGATTTTTGGCAAACCCAAAAACTAACATTAATATAGAAGCCTTGTCCAAAAGGGGGGAAGAGAAAATACATATACACACTACTACTGGACAGATTTAAACACAGCCTAATAATATTTATTGCTTTAAATGTAGTTCTCCCCTTCCCTCAACATTGTTCAACTACTACTATTACTATAGTAGTATACTATACTATAGTCGTATATATACTTCAACACTACTATTACTATTAATCTTCTCATCACTCCTTATCATCTATCCCCTCCCACTTGTGATTGTAGGATTGTAACTATTGCTTGTATCCTTACGATTTATACTGACTGTTTCCTAGTATGATTTGATTGTTGATTTTACCCTATGACTGTCATTAAATGTTGTACCTTATGATTCTTGATTCTTAACGAATGTACCTTTTCTTTATGTATACTGAGAGTATTTACACCAAGACAAATTCCTTGTATGTCCAATCACACTTGGCCAATAAAGTATTCTGTTCTATTCTGTTCTATTCTGTTCTATTCTGTTCTATTCTG
>BLBF01000036.1:3854403-3883788 GCA_015471245.1 Laticauda colubrina
TGTTCTATTCTATTCTATTCTATTCTATTCTATTCTATTCTATTCTATTCTATTCTATTCTATTCTATTCACACTTGGCCAATAAAGTATTCTATTCTATTCTATTCTATTCTATTCACACTTGGCCAATAAAGTGTTCTATTCTATTCTATTCTATTTACACTTGGCCAATAAAGTGTTCTGTTCTATTCTATTCTATTCTATTCTATTCTATTCTATTCTATTCTATTCTATTCTATTCTATTTACACTTGGCCAATAAAGTGTTCTATTCTATTCTATTCTATTCTATTCTATTATCTATTCTATTCTATTCATCTGACTTCATCTGACTTCATCTGATGAACAAACGTCAGCTGGACATTTCAATAAATGAAAATTAATGTAATTAATTAACGTAATTAACAGGACATTCCCTAGGCAAATAACTTGCTTCCCAGCCCCCTCTGTGGCTGAATTCCAGGGGTGATTCGACGGCAGGAGAGAAAACATTTGTTGAACTTTAGCTGAATCACAGGCTGGAAATGAAAGTAAGATTGCCGTTCTCACGCCTTCACAATCAATCGGGCTGAACCTCGTGAAAAATCAGGGCGGAAAAGCTCAACGGCAATGCAAAGCGCAGCACCTCAGCCCCAAACCTGCCCGCTCGGGCGGCTGTGCAAGGCCCAGGCGAGGGCTCGCCGGCGTCACCGCTGACTACGTCTAAAGGCGCGAGATTCGCCGGCGGCCCCCATGCCTTGAACCTCGGCTGCTGGCCCGAATGGCTGGGACTTGAAGGTCCCAGGAGCGCTTCAGGAGCCTCTCCCTCTCCCCGCGCTCTTCACACGAGAGCGGCCCACAGCGCCGGGCCGGAAACTTTTAACCGTTGCTCTTTCGTACCTGTCTGAAGACGGACAGGTGGATCCTCGGAACTTTTCTGCGGTTGAAGTCTAAGTAACCAGGAAGTAACTGCCACCCTGCCTTAGAAGAGCGAGCCTGTCGCCCGCCGCCTACCATAGCCACCATCTCCCTGATTGCTTGGAGGGAGCAAATTTCAAACCCGGTCCTCGGAAGGAAGAACTTTTTCCTCGCTCGCAAAAGGAGACGCAAAAAAGGGGAGCCCGGAGGATCCATCGTCTCCTCCTCCCTCGGGGTGAGTGTTGCCATTTCCTCCGCCACCTGCAGCTTTCGGGGAGATGAATAATGAACGCCCTGCATTCACAGCCCTGGCCTCTCCGAAGTCAACGGGGGCTGCCCTCTAGGTATCTCGGGAAGCTTCCGAACCGGCGGAGGGTTGTAAGGTTACTAACTTGGGGAACTGCTGCGTGGGAGAGAGCTCCGTCCTGGTCTAGCAGCTGTACAAGCTGCTGCAAGCTGAGAGTTGTCGGGGAATCAAAAAGCGCCAGCTTGGGGAAGACCATCCATCCCACCAGATCTGCCTGGATGAGGATGATCTCCAGTGAGCTCAGGAGGCATTGTTGCCCGAAGCAAAAACAGAAAACAGTTCCTCACTTCCACTTGTGAGCCGGGGTCCCCAACCACCGGGCCCTGGACCGGTACCAGTCCGTGGATCATTTTGTACCAGGCCGCAAAGAATGAATAATCGTGATTAAAATATATATTTTATATTAGCTAAAGCTAGGAAACCTTTTACTTTTTGGGGAAGAATTGATTTTGCCGGTCCTTGAAAAAGTGTTTCTGTGTGAAACTGGTCCCTGGTACAAAAAAGATTGGGGACCACTGGATTAGACCATTTAAGCAATTTTCAACACTGGCAAAATGTTAAGAGTCCTCACTGGGAACAAAAGTTTGAAAAATATTTCAGCTTGAAAAATATTTCAGCTTGAAAAATATATCAGTTCTGCCCTCCAAGAGGCAGTAGTTGCTGAAATAACCGTGGAGCTTTTTAAACTACTCTGTTTAAATTCACTTTTTTCGAGTCTACAGAAAACCAAAGTCCACTAGAAATTTTTTGTTATCCTTATCTATCCTACCTCTTTCTCTACCTGTGACTTGCTTTCTCTCCAGGGGAATCAGTGGTAAAACTCAACCAACTTTGTGTACTTTGAGATGACCCTTAAGCATTACTTGGAATAAAGAGAAAAACACTACAGCAAAGAATGACAAAGAATGTCTCAATCATGGTTTAAGGAGGAGATGAAGATGTGGGACAAGCAGGAAATAAGTATTTGTTTAAACAAACCTGCTTTGCCCTCCCTTCTCCTGTTTGTTGTTTCCTTTACAATAGGTATGTTATAGCAACTATAACATGCCTCCACTCCCATCCCTGAGTTGCCCAGTTTCTGGTGAATTATAAGTCTCAGGCATTCTTGATATTTGGCAATAAATACACTGCTCAAAAAAAATAAAGGGAACACAAAAATAAGACATCCTAGATCTGAATGAATGAAATATTCTTATTAAATACATTGTTCATTACATAGTTGAATGTGCTGACAGCAAAATCACACAAAAATTATCAATGGAAATCAAATTTAGCAACCCATGGAGATCTGGAGTTACGCTCAAAATTAAAGTGGAAAAAAACATGACAGGCTGATCCAACTTTGATGTAATGTCCTAAAAACAAGTCAAAATGAGACTCAGTAGTGTGTGTGGCCTCCACGTGCCTGTATGACCTCCCTACAACACCTGGGCATGTTCCTGATGAGGTGGCAGATGGTCTCCTGAGGGATCTCCTCCCACACCTGGACTAAAGCATCCCACAACTCCTGGAGAGTGTGGTTCAACATGGCGGTGGTGAATGGAGCGAGACATGATGTCCCAGATGTGCTCAATTGGATACAGGTCTGGGGAATGGGCGGGCCAGTCCATAGCATCAATGCCTTCGTCTTGCAGGAACTGCTGACACACTCCAGCCACATGAGGTCTAGCATTGTCTTGCATTAGGAGGAACTCAGGGCCAACTGCACTAGCATATGATCTCACAAGGGGTCTGAAGATCTCATCTCGGCACCTAATGGCAGTCAGGCTACCTCTGGCGAGCACATGGAGGGCTGTGTGGCCTCCTAAAGAAATGCCACCCCACACCATTACTGACCCACTGCCAAACCGGTCATACTGGAGGAGGTTGCAGGCAGCAGAACATTCTCCACAGAGTCTCCAGTCCCTGTCATGTCTGTCACATGTGCTCAGTGTGAACCTGCTTTCATCTGTGAAGAGCACAGGGCACCAGTGGCGAATTTGCCAATCTTGGTGTTCTCTGGCAAATGCCAAACGTCCTGCACAGTGTTGGGCTGTAAGCATAATCCCCACCTGTGGACATCGGGCCCTCATAGCACCCTTCATGGAGTCTGTTTCTGACCGTTTGAGCAGCCACATTCACATTTGTGGCCCGATGGAGGTCATTTTGCAGGGTTCTGGCAGTGCTCCTCCTGTCCTTCCTTGCACAAAGGTGGAGGTAGCAGTCCTGATGCTGGGTTGTTGCCCTCCTTTGGCCTCCACCACATCTCCTGATGTACTGGCCTGTCTCCTGGTAGTGCCTCCATGCTCTGGACACTACGCTGACAGACACAGTAAACCTTGCCACAGCTTGCATTGATGTGCCATCCTGGATGAGCTGTACTACCTGAGCCACTTGTGTGGGTTGTAGACTCCGTCTCGTGCTACCACTGGAGTGAAAGCACCGCCAGCATTCAAAAGTGACCAAACCATCAGCCAGAAAGCATAGGGACTGAGAAGTGGTCTGTGGTCACCGCCTGCAGAACCACTCCTTTATTGGGGATATCTTGCTACCTTCCTATGATTTCCACCTTTTGTCTATTCCATTTGCACAACAGCTTGTGAAATTGATTGTCAATCAGTGTTGCTACCTAAGTGGACAGTTTGATTTCACAGAAGTGTGATTGACTTGGAGTTAGATTGTGTTGTTTAAGTGTTCCCTTTATTTTTTTTTGAGCAGTGTATATTGCCCAATTTTATCTTTTATTTTATTGTTGGATCAGATGAGGAGTCCACAAAGTCCAACATTCTGTTTCTTGCAGGTATCAATTGTGGGTAGAGGTCGGTGATAGCCTTCCACAGATATACTTAATACCGTGTTTCTCATATAATAAGGCCGGGTCTTATTTTTTTTTGAGCCCCGAAAAAATGGCTAGGCCGCCTTTTCAGGGGTGACTTAATTCCACCCCCGTTGCATCTTTGAGCGGGCGGGCGGTGATGGCTTGGATGTTGACCTCGGCATTGGTGGGGCATTTTGTATCGGGGTCAATGCAGGCAGCTCCATATCCGGGTGTGCAACAAAAGTACTTCCTAAGGGCAAGCCCCCCCACCATTCCCCACCATTTCGTATTGTTTAATATAGGCCTTAATTTGGGGGGAAGGGCTTAATTTCATTTCATGCCTATAAAACATGCTGGGACTTCCTATTGGGGGAGGCCGTACTGTTGGAGAAACAAGGTAGATATTCGAAAATGTGCTGCCCGGATGTAAAAATATGGCATAATATGTTCATGAGATACACTGTTCACAACCCAGCCAATTAATCAGATTTTAGCTAGTGTTTGTATGAACCTGGCCTGTGTGGTTAGTTTACATTTCGGATTGTGCATACTTGGAGTAATCATGGTTTAATTTATTATGCATTAATAATTTCTTGAGAACAAAACATTCACTATCTTGGCCAATTGCTATTCGTCAACTGATAGTGTTTTTCCATCAATTTTCCAATCTGCCAGCGTATGATCCCAAATTGTAGTAAGTTAAACTTTTATTTTTTAAAAATCTAGCTAATATATTTTGGAGGAGGAGGGATTTTTCATGCCTTAGAAAAATCACAATATGGAAGGGTCATAAAATATACTTTCCTCTTCACTTGTGGAGAATGTGTCTGGATCTTAGAAAACTGTCACAACTGATGAAAGCTCCATGGGTTGAGCTCATAAAGAAGTGTAAATGTAGTGCACTGATTTACAAATCCAAAAATTACTTGCTGGTGTAGAGCAATGGATAACAGCCTGGGTTTCTTACTTTCCTGCAGGTTTAATCTAAATTAACTATTCTGTAACTCAACTTTTCTTATCCCAGATACATAGGGGCCAGATATTCCCAGAATTCCCATGCCACCTTGGGAATCTTTGAAGAGTTTCTTCAAACAGCTACTTCACATACAGGCCCCATAGCCTGTGTTTCCTGTGATTTAGGAATAGGACTAGGTTCTGCTATTGTCCAAGCTAGGTAAGCATGGAACACAGCAATGAGTGTAGTGAGTGGCTTTCTTGGCTGCATTTCCACCCCTGGCTCAGGTCATCAAACCAATTGAGGAAGTTGCGAGCAATACATACAGCAGCACTGGCACCAGGGTGGGCTACTACCGATTCACATCAGTTCAGGTGAATTGGATGTTAATTTTACATCTGGTTCGGTGAACTGGTAGTTGCAATGGCTGGCTGGCCCTCCCCACCCTGTCCCTCCCAGGAGTCTCCATGGGGCCTATTTTGGATCCCAGGTAAGTGCAGCACCCACATGGAGGCTGGGAGAAGGTGAAAATGGGCCTCCTGGAGGCTGGAGGAAACCCGGGGAGGGCAAAAACATCCCCCACCATGGTTCAGGATGGGGACTGCACACCCACCTAACAACCAGAACAGGGAAGTGATTGCTAAAACTTTGGAAGCCCATCCGTGACTGGCATTCTGCTAAACTAATGTTTTAGTCACAAGATAATTGAACTCCTTCAAGATTGACAGTGATGTGGGAAACTAGAGAAGTCCCATGCAATTCTGGAAAAGGAATGTCAGTTGAAAAAACTTAGTCCCATCTTGGGGATGGGTTAGGAAAGGCTGACATTTCTTATACTATTGTTCAACTGTTGGCTCAACTGTTCTTCCAGAAATTAAGAGGATTGCATCATTCCCACCTAAGGAGTGGAATACTGAGACAATAACTTCTCCATTTCTGTTTTAAGAGTTATCTAAACTATTGGAGTATTTTTCTGAATATCTGTTCTGCAATTCTTTTAAAATTCACCAATTCATCTAAGGCTCACTGTATATCCTAGAATAGATGGCCTTGCTCATGTGCTTTCATGTCTGCCTTACATCTCTTCGATATGTAGGAAGGGAGGGATATTTTCCTTGAAAATATTAATATAACATTGCTATTTAAATATATTAGAATAGAGCCAATTTTTTAAAAGAGCCAATTTTACATTGCCTTGTCGACTCATGTAAGTTAACAATAATCTAGAAAATTTAATGTTAAAATATTTAACCCAGAACCTAAAAAGCTAGCACTTTGGCTCAGCCTTCGTTTGAGTTTTAGGGTGATGTAAAATTATATCAAGTTCTTTCATGGGGAAATATCAAAAGCAGACCCTAGCAGCCTCCTCAATAAAGAGACCTTGAAAGCATAAGCCAAGCTGGTCATCATTGTTTCCTGCTTCTTCTGTCTCTTCTAGCATCCCTCCATGAGCTTCTGTAAGGTAGATTTCACTGGTTAGTTGGTTTATCTTTCTGCATACCTGGGGAATTTCATAAGTGTCTTAAGGTCCCTCCCTTTCTGTATTCATGGTTCCATTTTGGTGTCCAGTTGGGAAGTAGAAGGAAAGATGAATATATGAATGATGGTGATTCTCCTCCCCCCAATGTTGGAATTCTAACTTAATTGGGTTTCTAGTAAGACTGTGTCCACGTTTCAGGGACTTTTTAGCAGAGTTCCTATCTGGATAATACCAGTAGCAAGTTTAGTTGCTTAGAGGGATAGACTTCTTGTTGAACTTCTGCCTAATTATGTGATGATGCATACGATCACAGTTTTTCATTTTCATTTTTATGATAAAGATATTTTATGTGAGAGAACCAGAGGAAGTTTACAAAGTGATAAAGTTAGCAAATGACATTTGTAGACTATCTGTTGGATGAATTACTGGCAGGAAAAAAGGGGAAAGAGGATTGATGTTATAATCTGAATATTTCTCAGAAAGGGGAATAAAGTATTTAAATGTTGTTCTTCTGAAAGCCAAAATAGGAATATACAACTCAATAGTTGCAATAAGGTTCAATTCAGTTCACTTTTCTTAAAAATAAAGCCTGGTGCCAAGGATGGGCTTGTTCATAGGTAATTCTTACTTTCTGTTTTCTTCCTATAGAATAAGTTGTATTTGATCTTGTAATAGCAATCATACTTAGACTTATATACCACTTCATAGTGCTTTACAGCACTTTTGAAGCTGTTTTACAGACCCAACAATCAGGGTCTTCATTTTACTGACCTTGGAAGGACGGAAGGCTGAGTCAACCTTGTGCCGGTTAGTATTGAACTCTTGGCAGTCAGCAGAAATAACCTGCAATACTGCATTCTAACCACTATGCCACCACAGCTCTATCAATGGATTTTTCTGTCTAGCAAGTCAAAATAATATGGCACTCTACATTTGTAAACTGTACCTTTCAGCATAAACTGAGGTTCTAGGAAAGAAACTGATTAAATTCCACTTTTTAAAATTATAACTCAATATATAAAGAAATCTTCTGAATATTTTAAATGATTGACTTGCTAGTTTGTATCTTTTGGTTATCCATTTTAAACCTGATAGCCATTTATTATTTTTTAAATTCTAATTAGAAAACATATTTGACTGCATTTCTTATCCATTTAAAGTGTACCTCTAAAACATTTACTGTGCATCTTAAAATAATTTTATGATTACTATTTAAAATCTATACTATTAAGATTCATCGTGTAAGTTGATTTTCAAGAAAGCAAATTCATCAAAGAGTAAACCTGCCAATTGTGTATTACTACATTTGTTTTTCAGAAACAACAGTTCAGTGAGCATCGGTATGTTTGGTTTAAGGGCTAAGTCTTAGATTGGTTCAACATTGACAAAACCAGGAAATGAGAAGCTATTGAAACTGAATGCATATGCCCTCTGGTCAGTAAAGAAATTGTGCAAGTATAAATATATAGAAGATAAAAGGACTTGTTTCTTGAAGGACTTCCTGTCTTCCATTGTATTTTCTTTCATACATCTGTCAACACCTTTTCCTGTAGCAACCCCTGCCCTCTAGAACGAGATTTCCTTCAAGATCTGAACCATCCTTCTCTGCTGTTGTTTAATGTGCCTTAAAGTCTGAGTTCTTCACAGTCGCTTTTGGCAAAGGAGAGTGAAGACTGTTTGCTTTGTTCTTCTCTAGTTGGTTACCAGTCTCACCATCTCCTATTTCTTTCAGTTATGACCCATCCAAAGTCATGGGGAATTGGGCAGCATTCAAATGTAATCACTAAATAAAATAAAACTGCCAGATTTATCTTTCATAAATAATTGGTCTTTCCCTCTAAACTAGGGGTGTCAAACTCAATTTCATTAGAGCCACATCAGGGCTGTGGTTGACTGGGGGGGGCAGGTGGATCGATGTGACCAGCTTGACACTGCTCACTTGGCATGGCTGGCTGGCTGGGCGTGGCCAGCTTTGACACCATTCCCCAAACTGCTGGCATGTTTCTTCTTCACATTGGGTAAATCAGGATGAAGGAATGTGGTCTAGCACCTTACATTTTCCAGGATGGCCCCATGGGCTGGATTCGACCACATTGTGGGCCAGATGTGGGCCATGAGCCTTGAGTTTGACACCCCTGATCTAAACCTATTTAGGGAAGATGCCATAGATGACCATCTCTCTGTGCCATGTGAAAGTGCCAAACTTTACTATAGAAGTAGTTAGAAGATAAAGGTCTCGGCAATCTTTTAGAAGAAGAAAACGGACTGAGAAATCACCTCAATAACAATGCATGGGAAGATCTTAGTAAAGATCAACATGCAACAGGTTTGCAGCCCCTTAAAAGGTAAAAGGTGAACCAGGATGTAATAAAAATAGGTTGTGCTATCTTTTTCTTAACTAAATAACACCCCTTTCAAGGAACCTTTACATTTAGTAGATCAAGGGAATATTGTGAATATAGTGCACCTAGATTTCAGTAGGGCATTTGATAAAATTGACTACATTCTCCTTTTTGATAAAATGGAACAAATAAATAAATAAAATGGTGGATGATAGACAACAGTACCTGATCAACAGTAATATTTCTAAGAAAGATCCAGGGTGTCCTGGTAGACTCTAGATTAAGTATGAGTGGACATGTTGCAGCTGCCAAAAGAGCAGTGTAATCTTGGGCTGCATCAATAGCCATAATACAAGGATGCTGAGAAACTGGAAAGATTGCAGAGAGGAGCACAAAGTTAATGAGGGGTCTGAAGGCTAAATCCTATGAGCAAAAGTTAAAATAACTATATATTTAACTGAAGAGAAGATTAAGTGAAGACATCACAGGAGACTGCCAACACTTGAAGGACCAACATAGGCAAGAGGGTGTAGATTTATCCTCCATAGTGACCAAAAGTAGGACAAGAACTAATGAGTAGAAACTTTACAGAGACTGATCCAAATTCAAAATAAAGAACTTCCTGACTATGAGAGTTATTAAGCAATGGAACAGCTGGTCTCCTGGATTCATAGATGCACTCCCTCACTGAAGGTTTTTAAACAAATGTTGGATGGTCTTTTGTCTGATATAGTCTGACGATTCCTGGCCACTGTCAAAACAGCAAGACCTGTTTATCCCAGGTCCTTGGGTGGATGTTCCCAATTCCCAACCCATGGAGCTAGCTGAGAAGGATACTGTAGATGGCAGTATAGAAAGCTGCTCAGAGATCAAGAAGGACAAGAATAGATGCTCCACCATCATCCTGGCTCTGCCACAGGTCATTGGCAAGCATGACCAAAGCTGTCTCAGTGTTAAATCCTAGTCTGAAACTAATCTAAATAATCAGTTGCAGGCCAACCACCTTCTCAACAATCTTCACCAAAAAGAGAAGGTCAAAGATTGGTTGTTAGTAATTGAAGCTCATTGATGCTAAATTTCCTTTTGCAACCACAACTGAGATCAACAACTCAGTCATTAAGGAAAGCACTCACGAAGTAAACCAAAATTGTGGTTATAATCTCTTTTCAGTTTTCCTTTGCTTTATCGACCTGCTAAAGTCTTAAATGCAAGTATTGATCACAAAGTTAATTTTTAACTCTGTCATAACCATGAATGGTTGCTAAATAACAAAGCGGTCACTAAACAGGGACTACTTGTATTCTATATTTCTCCATAAGGCAGTAGAGCCATTGTGTTAAAATTATAAGGAAGGAGGTTCAGGCAAAATATCTGGAGGAATTGAGTGCATGAATGGTAAACCAGGGGAATACACTGTCACGTGAAGTATGAATTCTCACTCACTAAAAGTATTCATAGACCAGATGATAATCTATGAGAAATACACCAGTGGATACTGCACAAGCAGGGGATTGGACTAGATGACTTCTAAAAGCCCCTTCCATCCTTGCAATCCTCACTTCTAGCAGCCATTAACTTCATATACCTGATTCTGCTTCCTCTTACTGACCTTGTGTTTGTTTGTGAAATAGGAAAGAGATTTTGAGAGCATGCAGGGTGCTGCAGATTTGACATCTCAGTACCCAGGTTCACTCCTGGGATTTTCAATTCCACCCTATTTGCATTACATTTTGCTATTCCTTTGATCCACCTTGTCGTCCTTCTGAATGGAAATATGATTTTTTCCCCCATCCCATATTGCAGAGAAAGAGATTAGCCAACAACTGCTGTCACTCTTGGGTGCAAGTATGTCAGGGAATAAAACTAAATTGTTTTCTGCAACAGAAGGGATCTTTTTTTAGTGTTAATTCTTCTATTAATTACACAGAGGATACCTACTTTTCTAAAAGGTGCCATGGCATAGAAAGCTGCATTGGATCAAGTCATTCTACTGGATCATTTGATTTCAGATTTTCAACACTGATTATTAGCAGCTTTCTAACTTTACTTAGAGATAAACAGAGTATGAGCCATTCTCTTGTAAAGTATTTGTTTTTCCACTGAGCTATAGCCATCTATAAATCTAACTGACTGATTAATTTACACCGGATGCCAATAAAAAGTTCCTTCTCTTCCTTGCACTTTCCTTTCTTCTCAGCTTGCTCAAGCCATAACTGGGAGGGACAATTAAATCAAGTCTGTCCTGCTGGGATTCCTACATTGCTCCCTCTGGCTCACCCAAACTGGATTATCCTGTTTGTCATTTACAACACATGCCATTAGGGTGACTCCAGCAGCTTCTTCTTGGTGGTCTCAGTATTGTACTGCATTCTGCCATGGAAAATTTGGACAAACAGTGCCTTCCCTCCTTCCTTTTTTGAAAGAGCTTTTTAAAGCAATGCCAGTCCCCCAGGAATGCTGCTTGCCCTAATATGTTACATCTGTGCCACCTTGTTTCTATTATACCTCCAGTGCTAATTTTCTTAATTGTCTGTCATTTTTAAATTAAAATGAACAGACAGCTAGCTAATGGAGTGTTTAATCTTTTCTTGGGAGACTATGCCACTATTTTTAACAGACCAGTGATGGGACTCAAAGATCATCTCCAAGCATTGTCTCCTGGGCCTTTTTCATCCTGATCTCAGGTATGGAATTGTAGGATCCTGTCACTAATTCCTGACTACGTTAAATAACAGTAGGTACCAGCATTCATTCAAATCACAGCTAGAATAATAGTCATAGCACTTAGACTTATATAGTGCTTTACAGTGCTTTACAGCCCTCTCTAAGCAGTTTACAGAGTCAACATAGAAAAAAAAATTTGGGTCCTCATCAGTGGTGGGATTCAAAATTGTTTAATACCGGTTCTGTGGGCATGGCTTGATGATCATGGGACTGGGTGGGTGTAGCCAACTCAATGTCATTCACGTCAAGGGATGCCTCATCTGGCCCCTCCCCTCCCAGCCATTCCTTGTCACACCTAGCCTCAACGTATCTATAGTTCTGTAAAAATGTTGTTCACCTTTTTTTGACTTTATTACCTACATATTATGTACTGTGTACTTTCATGGACCACTGAAAGGAGGAAATGGCAACAGGCTTTTTAGGGGCTTCCAAAAAGAAGGGGGGGGGTGTTAATGTATTTTCCACAGCACCAGAAGGCAAACAAGCAATGGATGGAAACTGCACAGAGAGAAGCAACCTAAAACTAAGGAGAAACTTCCAGACGGTGAGAACAATTAACCAGTGGAACTGCCTGTCTCCAGAAGTTCTGGATGCTCAATCATTGGAAGTTTTTAAGAAAAGACTGGACAGCCATTCCTCTGAAATGGTATATGGTTCCCCCCAAGGTCTCTTCTAAGTGTTATTCTGTTATTCTGACACCTTTCCCAGGACCTCTACTCAGAGTTTGGCATCCCCAGTTTTCCTGCCTGAGTAGAGGGTTGGACTAGAAGACCTCCAAAGGCCCTTTCAACTCTGTTAAACACACATGTATTTATGCTCTGGACTATGGACACTGAATGCATGTAAATCCCTGAAAAATATGTGATAGCCCTGGGCAAAAGAAAGACTGTCATTCTAGGTGCAAGGAAAGTGTAAAATATTAATATGTGATAAATAATGGAACAATTAAAAATAATAGCACAGAGGTTTTTTTTTTTTCTCTCTCTCCCTTTCTCTTCCTTTCTTTCTTTCCTTCTTTCTTTCTTGTCTCTCACACATACACTCTCCCTTCCTATTTCTTTTTCTTCCTCTTTCTTTCTTTGTCTTTCTTTCTCTTCCTTCCTCTTCCTTTCATGCTTTCTTTCTTTCTCTCCCTTCCTCTTTCTTTCATTTTATTTATTTATTTATTTATTGATTTATTTATTCCTCTCTCTCTCTCTCTCTCTCTCTCTCTCACACACACACACACACACACACCTGGTTTGGGACAAGCTCCAGAGCAGCGGGTGGCAGGAGAAGGAAGAAAGTGAGCGGCGGCGACAGTGGCACTGCTCCAAGAGCACCTCTGATCAGAGCACCTCCGCCACTGCTCACTTTCTTCCTTCTCCCAGGGGACGAAAGGAAGAAAGCGAGTG
This sequence comes from Laticauda colubrina, assembly GCA_015471245.1. NCBI lineage: Eukaryota > Metazoa > Chordata > Lepidosauria > Squamata > Elapidae > Laticauda > Laticauda colubrina. Next base: position 3,867,299 of record BLBF01000036.1, read on the forward strand.
GTGGTGGGACGGTGGGGGGGCAGATGTCCCAGGGCTGCACATGTGGTGCTTCCTTTCTTTTCCTTCGGGACAAACAGAAGAAAGCAAACAGCAGTGGTGGCAGCACTGTTCCGGGAAGCAGCCCCAGAACATCTACCTGCCCTCCCCAAGAGCTGCACCATGGCCGCCATGTGGTAGGGAGATCTGAGAGAGTGCTGTGTGGTGTCTTAGCCACCCAGGTCAGCCTGGAGATGGTAGGGGGGGAGCTAGTTAGGCTGCAACCAGTACCACCACCCGGGATGGAGCCACACCAGCAGGGAAGCCAGCCAGCTGAGCCCGGGGACAGTGGGGGGGGGGGGGGGGGGGTGGCAAGCGCCGGGGGGGGGGGGGAAGGCCTTAGGGGGAGCTAGTGCAAATTGCAGGCTTTCCTGTGAGCAGGCAGATCAGGGCTGCTCAATTGGGGCGGAGGCACCATGTGGGAAGACACAAGGCAGGTTAGAAGGGCAAGCCACGAGGACCCAGTGTGCTGCATAGGAGGTGAGGAATGACTGGGCGGGGCGAGCATCGAGCGGGTAGAGTGAGCGAGCATCGAGTGAGTGGGGCAAGCGAGTGAGTGGCTACTGGTTTGGTGAGCCATGCCAAATCATTGCTACTGGTTCGCCCAAATTGGGGCAAACCCCCTGAATACCACCACTGGTCCTCATTTTACCCACCTCAGAAGATGAAAAGCTGAGTCAACCTTGAGCCTGGTGAGATTGATCTGCCAAATTGCAGGCAGCCAGCAGTCAGCAGAAGTAGCCTGCAGTACTGCACTCTAACCACTGCACCACCATGGCCCAATATCATAGAAAAGAATGAATACTGCTTTTAAACCTAGGATAGAAAATAAATGAATAGGGGATAGAGAGAAAATAAATTATCAATGGGTAAAAGGACGAATGGAGCCCATCAGAACTTTTGATATTACAACTGAATTGGAGAAAGATGCTTTACAAGTAATCCTTGACTTACAACAGTTCATTTAGTGACCATTCAAAGCTGCAGCAACACTGTAAAAATGAGCTATGACTCTTTTTTACACTTACAAATGCTGCAACATCCCCAGGGTCATATGATCAAAATTAAAATGCTTGGCAACTGATTCATGACTGTTGCAGTGTCCCGAGGTCATGTGATCATCTTTTGCGACCTTCTGACAAGCCAAATCAGTTGGGAAGCCAGCTTTACTTAACATCCGTGCTACTCGCTTAACAGCCGCATTTATTCCCTTAACAACTGTGGCAAGAAAGCTTGTAAAATGGGGCAAGATTTGCTTAATAAATGTCTCACTTAGCAACAGAAATGTTGGGCTCCATTGTGGTCATAAGTCAAAGTCTACCTCAGGGGTGGGATGCTACTGGTTCTGCCCGGCTCTATAGAACCGGTAACTCTGAAGAGCAGCAGACACAGAACCGGTTCTGCTTGCATGGCACAGCTGAGGTTATAAAAGCAGTAAAAAAGTGGTTTTTGAAATGCTGAGCATCTGTGCACAGCACTTATCAGCTGTCTGGGCAGCAAAACTTATAGTGTATTACACACATGTGCAGCTAGCACAAAATATAATTACTGGGGACTTCCGGTTTGCAGGGCTTCGGTGGCAGGCAGGAATCTGCGATTGTGCGCAGTTTCTGCCTGGGCACGCCGCTGGAGCGCCTCGAGCTTCGGGGCTAAGCCATCCCGCAGAGGTTGGTGAAGACGGGGGAGACTCCATGAGGAGTCGAGGAAAGCCACATCTTTCCTCCCCAGCTGGCTAAACTCCCTTTCCCGAAGGCGGTAGAGCGGCGGTCAGAAATGGCTGCCTCAAAGAAGCCCTCATCTGGAAAATAATATGCAGGAGGAAGAAAGTGTTCCCATAGAAGCATGATACCTATTTGAAAAGTAATGTGTTAAATGTTTAAAACTTAAATGAATATTAACATTAATGATAGAATTGAATTGGTATGGATCGTTGTTTTAATTATATTATATATTTATACTTTTCTTTTTCTTTTTAAAATGTAGTGTCTAGCTTTAATGTACTACACAGAATCCGAATTGAAGTTACGTGCTATATTAAGTGTTATAATTTTAGGGGAAAGATATAAAGGTGTCATACTCCAATTAGTGACTACAGGAGGAATTTTGTTTAAGGAGAAAAGATAATAGATAGCTGAAATAGGACAGACAAAGAATATAAATATAATGATCTGGTTTGAGATGAAACAAAAATAAAATTAAGAAAGTTAAAAGAGGGGAGAAGCCATATAGAAAATGTAGAATGGCAATAAGATGGAATGGTATATAAAAATGAGCATGAATTTGAATTGGTGTCTGTACAAAGAGATGTAACCCGGGAGCAGGCTGCTTTCAGAAAAGAGGTTTTATGTTTTCATGTTCTGTGTTGTGTTTGTTTCTAAAAATCAATAAAAAAAATTTTTTTTTAAATGTAAACACTGAACCAGTAGTAATGCCAGTTGAATCCCATCCCTGGTCTACCTGTACATCTATCTCAATTTTTTTCCTCTGTTGAGCCCAAGAGTATCTACCCTGATCGGCAGAAATCTCTTGGGCTTGTCTGTAGCAGTGGCTGTTATCAGGTCCTTTTTCGTGCAGGTGCCAGGAACTGAATCATAACTTTCTGTGTGCAGATATAATAGAATTCTTTTTATTGGCCAAGGGTAGGAGTTGAAACAGTTTATGTCTGGGATGTGAGGGATCTGTAAATATTTTCACAGCCCTCTTTTTGACTCGTGCAGTACACAGGTCCTTCTAGTGGATTTCTGTGCATTTTATTTGTTATTGTAAAATCATACACATACTCCTATACAAATCTTTTTGCATATTTATTGTTTTTTTTTCTTTCAGTTTCACTTCTCTCTGTGGATTTATGGATGCTCATCTGACAGAGAACATGGAGCTCACACCATTCTTCAAACTCCCATCTTCCCAATTCATTGGAAGTTTAGGATCTGTTGCTCCCATTATACTCATGATCCTTCTGCTGCTTCTCTGTTTTCCCTTTAAAAAGTATGCAACTGCCTGTCTGCCTAATCTATATTGGGATGTCATGGGTGGAGAAGGGAGAAAGAGACTATTTATTTATTTATTTATTTTATTTTATTTTTGTCAATTGCTTACAAGATAATAGGTGTAAGTAAAAACATAGTTATGAATATATGGATACATATATGAAAAATAAAAAAAACAAAACAAAAAACAATAGAACAGGGATGGTAGGCACGTTGGTGCGCTTATGCACGCCCTCTACAGACCCCTTACGAAAGGGGTGAGGTCAATAGTAGACAGTCTAAGATTAAATTTTTGGGGTTTGGGGAAGAAACCAGAGTCAGGTAGAGTATTCTAGACACTGACCACTCTGTTGCTGAAGTTGGGAGGCAGGATGTACATTACTGAGATAATGAGTAGATTATTTGCTTCTTAACTTGCTTTTTAAAAAAATTTCTACCAGACATCCATAATCACTCATTTGAACCATTAGATATTCATATCATGAGTGAAACAAATTTTGACTCAGTCAGATAATTAGTTCCGTATCTTCTGCTCACCCCAAATTATAAAGTAGAGGACACTGTCTTGTAACAATTATTTGTATACCTTATTAATAATATTGTATCATTTCTCTAAAAAGAACCCAGCAATTGAATTCCAAGCAATAAGATTTGCATAATAGCAAATCAATTGAAACATCCAGAAAAAGCAAAAAGCAAATACACATGTCAATTAGCAATTATAATATAATGTGACAAATGTTGCATTAAAAATATTTTGTTGCATTATTATTTCAATAATGGTCTGAATTAAAAAAAATGTCCTTAATTGTTACCCAAAACAAATATGGAACCACTACTGAATGGCTCTATCCTCAAGACACTGCATTTTGGACCATGTTTTCTGATAGTCCCGTAATTAGAATCTTCTCCTTCAATCAGCTGATGTGGAGATAGGAACTGTATCACCTTCCCCAATAAAATTATTATACAGAGTTTGGGCATTCTTATGTGTATCCCATAAAAAAGTGGGGTTTAGCCAGGGGTGGGATGCTACTGGTTCGGCCCAGTTCTGAAGAGCAGCAAACTGGTTTGCTTTTACGACCTTTTGCTTGCCTGTTTGGGCCACCTGCCCGCCCGGGCTCTTGGCTGTACTTTATTTCCTGCTTTTTCAACCTCAGCTGCTTTGCGCAGCACAGCTGAGGTTGAAAAAGCAGAAAAGAACAGGATTTTCAAATGCTGCACATCCATGCACAGCACTTGTCAGCTGTCTGGGCAGCACAGCTGATATATATATATATTTTTAAAGTTGTACATATGCGTGCAAATCGCACTCTCACCAAACTGGTAGTTACACCGGTTGAATCCCACCCCTGGGTTTAGCCCATTAAGAAGCACATTTCTTTGAGCCACATTCTACATTGGTAATATCATGTGACCTTAAGGACAAAATGGATGGTGGTATAAGATATTGTTAAAAGATGTTGTCCATAGATTTTATCTATGATAAAATAGATCTTAGCAGTGACTTTTGTTCCCTTTGGATGTATTGGGTTAATGGGCCAGGCTGAGTAGCAATTGTGGAATCTGCACATGTAGAAACCACTAGATTGTAAGTTCTGCTCCAGACAATGTAACTTTTATAAGTCTTATCATGACCGCCTCAAGAGTAACCTGAACATTCATGTATATACAGTGAAGATAACTTAGTCCAGGGCTGTCAAACTCCTGGCCCATGGACCAGATGTGTCACGTGCTGGCCACACTCATGCCCAGTTAACTGAAGGGGGGGAAAGCCTCGATACATCACATGACACCGCCGTGACGAGATGAGTTTGACATCCCTGCCTTAGTGGATTGCCACTGAGATGAAATATCTGCCACTTGATTTTGCTAAGCATTGTTAGCATACTTTCCAGAACTCTTTTTGTGCATCATGCAATTGACTAAGCTTGTACAGTATGTAGCCCCTTACTCAGTTGCTGGATATTCTGAGTAAGACAAAAATGTAGCAGTAGGGGGACTCTTTGCATGGAGAAAGTTTGTAGTTCAGTTCCCGAATCATTTGGGGGGGGGGGGTATTTTTATAACATATAAAACAACAAATAAAACCATCTTTCAGTTTTCCAATGTGTTGGTTTGGTATATATATCATGTGCATAATATCTGTAATCCTTTTCTCTTAACTTTACATTTGTATTAGATTCTAATCAACATTTCATATATTATCTCATTATCATACAATCATTAAAAATTAAATTTTATTTCCAGACTATCTTTAAAAGCAAATCTCAATTTTTACTAAATTATATTCATAATATACTCATAATATAACTTATTCAAAAATAATTATAATATATAATTACTATTATAATATATTTCAATTTCTTACTCTTCTATCTAGCCATTTATATAATAAATCCCAAATCTTATAATACTCCTTTTCTTCTTGTTCTCTAATTGCTAATTCTCTAATTGCTAATGTTAGTCTACTCATTTCTGCACATTCCATTATTTTCTTAATCACCTCCTCCTCCTCGGAATTTTCTCCTTTTTCCAATTTTGAGCAAATACAATTCTAGCTGCAGTTAAAACATTAATAATTACGTATGTTATTTCTTTACTGTAATCTTCAAATAAAATCATCAATAAAAATATCTCTGGTTTTAAGTCTATATGCTGTTTTACCATTTTTTTCAACCATGTGTGTATTTTAGTCCAATATTTTTTAGCTTCTGCACATGTTCACCACATATGGTAATATGATCCAGGTATCTGATGACATTTCCAATATTTTGCCAATTTATTGTTAAACATTTGTTGAACTGTAATATCCTGCTTCAAATTGAAAGTTTAAATTTAAGTAAGTAAATCAAAGATTCACTGTTTGCTCAAGAAACAAATTGGAACAATGCTCTGACTTGTATATTACAGCTTCTTATGCTAAGGTCTGAAATATATTTTCTCTGTTATTAATGAATGCAATCCCTTCATAATCAAACCTTTGTGTTTTTATTCAGGAAAAAGCATCGTTTGTCTATCAGAGCCAGGAAGAAGGACTTAAATATGTCTGAACTAATTGAACTAGTGAGTGTTTCTAAGACTGGTATTAAAACTTGATTGAACAAATCAACCAATTACTTCTAACCAGTGTGAGATGAAGTATTTACATTTGTAAAATGATGACAGTTGTTCCTGCTTTTTTATTAGAGCCTTTAATTGTTATATTTATTTTACAGTTTGGGAGCTGTTTCCTGTGTGTTGCAATAAAGCTGTATCAGTTGTACAAAGAAACAGGATCTTGCTGGTTGCAGCCTCAAAGTTACAGAATACATTTCCTAATGCATTTCTTATATATCTATAAGTGGAATGAATAAAATCATAACAAAAATTCTTTGCAGAATAAAACCTCAATAACAAGAGTTGTATGAACCAGTTCAGCAGATATATACGGTATTTTAGATACATATATATTTAGTTCTGCTAAATATATATATATATATATATTTAGCAGAATTAATATATATATATATATATATATATATATGTATCGCTAGAAAATATCTTTGGGGAAAGGATAGACCATCAAAAAGGCTCTTTTTTTAAGTGACAATTTTTGTAAATCCAAAAGATAAAAACATCCAGAGAAGATTTTTTGATAGAAATTTTATTTCTAGGTCTCTCAAGAAAATCACCAATCACACATATACTGTAGATATTTGAATGTTACAGTGTACATAGATTCCTCATTAATTTTGTAAGCTGATCTTCCCTTTGCAGCATATGGCCATATATAGTGAAACTGTTCAGTTGTTCCTTGGATCAAAGTCCTGATATTTCTTGCCTTCAGAAGTTGCAAGCGCTCCATCATTTGAGGCTTTTAAGAAGAGATTGGACAACCAATTCTCTGAAATGGCATAGGGTTTCCTGCTTGAGAAGGGGGTTGCACTTTAAGACCCTCAAGGTCCCTTCCAACTCTATTATTCTGTATACTTAATAGTAAATTCAGGCTTTATGGAGAGCATTGCCTGTTATTCTTTACTACAAACCTGCAATCTGTGCAGTCCTGTATTTGTAACATGTTAAATGAAGAGAAATATTTCTTGCTCTACATGTTTTGGTATATCCAGTGAAATACATGAGCCAAGAAGATCTCAGAGGTGCCCTGGGTGTTGCTAAGACTAGTAAGCTCTCTAAGGTAAAGTGGCTGTGCTCAGTTTCCAGGCTGCCCCTCTCATTGGCCAAGTAATAACCAATGTAGACTTCTAAAAATCACTCTAGTCTTCAGAAAGGCATGTTGGAACTATTAGTAACCTCTAGATGGCAATAGAAACTCAACAATATAACCATCCTACATCAGAGCACAGGAAGGACTTTTTAAAAGATATCATATGATATGCGCCACTAGCCAACTAGCTTATCACCATGTGACTCTGGAATAAAACAGAAAAATATTCATTTCAGTTTTATAAGGATAATGAATTTCCCAATTTTAATCTTCTGACATGACAGTCCCACTTAAACATCACCTAATACAGGCAGCACAGTGGTAAAAGAATAGATGTACGAGTATGCAGCATGAATGGGAATTGTTGTTGGGTTCAGTGGCTTGTCCCAAAAGATGTTGCCCAGAAGAATTCTAAGCTGATCTATCCTGGGCTCAAAAATGCTTCCAAATTAGAATTCTGTCCTACTATTTTTTACTGAATAATTGTTCTAGGATGGTGTTCTCTTAACCAGCAGTTGACCACTTTCTCATTGTCTAAACTTCTAAATATTATCATTTTTATCCCCTTTTACATTCTTACAAGTGTTAGCAGCAAAGGAGTTGGTTTCCAAGTTTTCTTGATACTGCTGTCAAAAAAGGGTGAACTGTGATTAGAACTTAAGAATTTTTCGCTCGTGCAGCAGTCCAAAAGTAATCACAAGAAGGCCGTTTAGACTGTTTCTTGCAGAGCTACTCAACAAACCTCTTGGGATTTATTTATTTCTTTAAAAAAATGTTTTGCATATATGGCCTTTTTAAGCCTCTTGTTTAGCCAGCTGTTACTTGTCAATGTCCTCTTATTTGGGAATCTATACCTTGACTCATTAATCTGTTTGGTTTCTTATGCAGACAAAATTGGAAGATGGGTTGTCTCCAGAAAGGGAGTCTTTTTCAGATCAAAGTTTACACAAAGGTAAGGTGGCTGGACATGAAGTGCTTTGGATACTTAAAATAGGCTGTGTGTGTAAATAAGTACTCTTTTTGCAAAACACATTGCATAAGGAATCTCACTGACTTTCAACTTCTCTCCCAAATTGTTGTTATGATTCAAACATCAGAGCTATCCACATTTTTTCCTGCCTCCTTTCTCTTCCCAATGGGTAAATAAGTACCTCAATTTTCTCAGGAGTTTTATTTTTCTCTATATTAACCCTTCTTCAAAATAGTGACAGGAATGTGAGCTTCATTGGAATTGGTCACTGGAAAGTTTCAGTTGAGACTTTCAAGAAGAGATTGGACTGCCATTTGTCAGAAATGGTATAGGGTCTCCCGCTTAGGCAGGGGGTTGGACTAGATGACCTATAAGGTCCCTTCCAACTCTGATTATCTGTATCTGTAAACAGACAATAACTTGAACTTCCCGTGAGTGAACTTTTCCCCTTATATGTCATTCACTCATATAAGGAAAGCACAATGTTGCAAATTTCCAAGATTTGTTTCTGATAAAAATGAGTGTCTTCCTTCTCTAGGCTAGACTAAAGAGTATTAAGTTAAAATTCCTGTGTGTTTAAAATAACTGTGTGTTAAGTTAAAAAGTTACTCCTTTTCAGCCTGAATCCATGAAGTTGTTAATGCGAATGAAAAAGGCAGGAACTAAATGAATGTGGGCTTGTCTTAAGGAAGTGTGGATTACAATAACAAATCAAAGATTGCAACAGAAACACATGTAATAGATTTACTTTTGTGTAAGCATGCATAGGATTGAGCTACAGGTGGGAATATTTTGCAATGACTAGAGCAAGAAAAAAATGCTTGGCTTTGCTATCTAGTTGTACATAAACCTCACCTTTCTTGTGATGGAGGGCATTTTGGTAATAATTTTAGAAATCTCTATGAAGTTGTTGCATACAGGTAGTACTTGGGTTATGGTGGCAATTAAGATTGGAAACATTGTCACTAAGCAAGCCCATGTTACTTAGTAACAGCGGTTTCTGCATTTCCCAGTTACCAACACTGAGCAAGGATGGGGGGGGGTTTGTTACATGAGGTCCTCACGTGATTGCAGCTTTCTGCTGGTTTCCCCACTGACTTTGCTTGTGAAAGGCAAATTATGATCAGGTGACTGGAGCTGCAACAATCAGAATTCTGAGCTGGCTGCAGAGTGCTTGCATCACAATCATGCGATTGTGCAGTGCTGCCAGAGTCAGAACTTTGAAGACCCAATGTAACTACCACTCATTCAACATAGCCACAAGTTTGAAGTGGTTGCTGAATGAGTAGTTGTTAAATGAGGACCATCTGTACCATGCTTCTTCCTGAGTTATAGGCATACTTGACTACGAAAGAAGCTGGGAGCCCCTGTAGAATATTTTGGTCCATGGCAATGCAAAGAATGTAACATTAAACTCGTTGTACAGATCAACATTCATTTTAGTACGGAACGTGTGATTCTTCAGAATAGCCAGAAGAGTAATTTTCTGAAAAAAAATAAATTATGGGCCATTTGAACTTTGATGGACATCTCCTATAATGGGGGTTCACATGGATCTTCTCTTAATTGGTTGGGTAGCCTCTGTGCAGTTTCCATGTGCCCCACAACCATGCCCTCTCAGAAGACTTTTCTCCTGTTTAGCATACAGTATTTCTGCTATTGAGATGGCTTTGGCTTCACTGTATGCCCCAGGACTCAGGAATAGGTGAACCCTTTATTTGCAACTGCAAGACAGCTGACAATTGGAATGTGCCTGAGCCTTGACAGAGGATCAAGATTGATTATGTCTTCCTATCGTTTAGCAAGCATTTGCCCTTTCTATTGGTGATCATGTATAATCTCTTTATAATGTTTATAAACTACAAAACAGTAAGATGTATTAAAGTTTGTGTTGGGTTTTGTTGTGCTGTTGCAATTAGGGCTTCTTCCCCATGAGCTCTGGAAGTAGAGGGTCCAGAGTGGACAGGAAGAGACTGTAGACTTCTCTATTAGAGGCAGTTTTTTGGCCACCTGAATAAAAGGCTACTTATCCCTTTGGTTCCTAACTATGACTTTTACTGAGTTGGCTCACACATCTTGAATCCTGCTGCACTGTGTAACTGGTTTTTGGAGGGAGACCTGCTAGAATTTAAATCCAAATGGCCTCTTCTCAGAATCTCTTTGCTCTCTTCCCTTCTTCCCTTCTCCCCTCCCCCCAACGAACCCAAAGCCATTGGGATGCAATTATTCTATATAGTAATAGGAAGCAAGATCAGGATAAGTATGTACTGCTGTGGAGTCGGTCATGTAAAGGCAAAGGAGTTGAAAACTAAAACACTTGAAGATTAGCAGTCTGAATTATCTCTGTATAAGGAACTGCGTAGTGTTTTGGCAGAGTTTCAGATTCCTCCATTTAATCTCCCTAAGGACCTTTCTCTCTTTGTTTCTTAGCATCATACAAGCATCTTCTGGCAACATCTTTTTTCTGCCACAATGCCTTAGCTCAAGCTTGAGATAGCCTCTTTGTAGTTAGCTGTACTGGAACTAACAAATTGTTTTATTTTTTTATTTGATTTTTATATTTGATTTGTCAATCGCTTACAAGATAATAGGTGTAAGTATAAACGTGAGTAAGAATACAGGAAATAGGTACAAATAAATGGGGATTATAGGACAGGGACAATAGGCAGGGACAACAGGGATGATGGTGCACTTATGCACGCCCCTTACAGACCTCTTAGGAATGGGGTGAGGTCAGTAGTGGATAATTTGAGGTTAAAGGAGTAGGGGTTAGAGGATGTAACAACAGAGTCAGGTAGTGCATTCCAGGCACTGACCATTCTGTTGCTGAAGTTGTACTTTCTGCAATTTACATTGAGTTTGTAACTGTTGTGTGCTCTTGTATTGTTGTGGTTGAAGTTGAAGTCAGCAGCAGCCAGTGGCAGTTTAAGGGTGAGGGCAATGTGTCATGCTTCCTGTTTGTCTTCTCGGGATGGCCCATAGAAGGCAGGATGGCCCATAGAAGGCAGGATGGCCCATCACTTATTTGTCACTGAGGCTGGTATTTCATATCTGTTAAGCCTGGGTTCCCCAACCAGGGTTAGGTAGACAAGCTAAACAGAATGTGCAGCGTTAGTCAGATAGGCACACAGATAAATGAGTGAGCTAAGCTTGTATGTTTATTAACATACAGTAAAAATAACAGATACGCTTGTGCTATCAAGAATATGTTTTATTCCAGTATAAGTTTATAGCATAGTCAAAAACAGTCCAATATTCATTTACCATGTAGTCAGTCCATTCAGGGATATTCAGTTAGCAAAGTCCATGTAGAATATCCTATTGTCAGTTCTCATAAATCAGTCCGTTATTGTCTCTCCCGTTCGAGCAATGCAGTCTTGCTTCCAAGCAGTAATCAGGGATCATCAAAGCCAGAGAGAGAGAGAGACAAGCTGTAGCCTTGCTACTTTTATATGGTTTTCATAACCACACCCACAATTGCTATTTTACATTTAAAGCTGCATACACTAACTATGATTCATAGTTAGTATTTCACCTAAAACAGTTAGGGTGAACAATGTTATCCCTAACAATATCCTTCCTCCCCTCAAACCCAGGCTACTGTCCTTTAGATCCTTTTTCTTCTGGAGGGAGATAGAACAGGGGAAAGCTACCAGGTGCTTCCTACTTAAAGCTCCTCAGAAGAACTGGGCAGCTAATATATAGTGTGGAAGGGTTGCATTGACAAGACTGCTTCACCAGATAGCATCTTCACACACATACACAGGCTTTTGGATGGCTTCCTTTGGGAACAAAACAGCTGATTGGTCAGCTATAACAAGGAAAAGCAGTTTCTCCTGTTTTATCATGCAATATACCCAATGACCTACAAACCTAGTTAGTACTTGATTTGTGTGGTAAAAGAGGTCAACTAGTGAGGAAGGAGTATTGGTTAAGTGGTCTTTTGAAAATCCACTGAATCCATGTTAAAACAAACCCACCCAGCAGCTGATAGGCTGAAGAAGCTGTGTATAAACATCAAAACCATTCTTGCTTTACAAACAGCCCTAATACTACATATGTCAACTATCCAATGCATGTAGCTCTATCAGAGTATGATAGCTGCCAAAACTGAGGGATCTACCCATTTACCAAACCATCCACTAATCACAGCACTGTTGTGATGTTTCCTTCTGGCTGGTGATAGTGATATTAGGAAAAGGGGAGGGAATTAAAACCACATTTTAACCAACAGCTGCACTCAACGTGCTCTGGCACATCCAAGACACTGTTATCTGGCAATAAGTCAGAACCTTAGGAGAAAGATAAAGATGGGCAGCGGAGAGAATAGATTTTAGGCTGCTCTAGCTCTTTTAGCTCAAGGATGAGCAGAGAGCAATTTAAGAGATCTGTGGAGAAAAGCTTTTTGAAAGATCACCAAGAATAATTGGTGACCCAGAGGGTTTGGGTGATACTTCCCCAAAGTGATTTCTTTTATTGGCTTCTAAAATAAATGTTGGTTGCGTTGGACTTGTATGACATTTCACTTTCCACAGGAGCGTGAGAAAGCATTGTTTTCCCTCCTTGCTTTTAGCCAGCAGTGCAGGCCAGCAGTGAAAGGGGAAATTCACTTTCCTGCTGAAACAATAGCTTTTCATCCGCGAATAGCCTTATGCCTTTAAGGCAATGCTCCACAGAGATATATATCCTTCCCTTCTAGATCTGAACTGGGTGTTCAGTTTATACACTTGCCAACTTTTGGAAAATAAGAAAGTATGATCTTTAGGAGCTTTCCTCCACCATTGTTGCTTGAAGCAAAACTCCTACATAAACAAGGTGTGTGTGTGTGTGTGTTTGTGTGTGTGTGTTCATATTTTTAATGGAAATTAAAGGCAAACACATTTGAAAGCACACTCACATCTCCAGGCTAGTCATTGGTATGATCTAAAAATGAAGGCTTCTCCTGTTAAAGCTTGCAAGGGAAAAAAAAATCAAATTAATTCAAAAGAAAGAAAACTAAACCAGAGCCACGAAATAGGTGACCTATGTAAGTAAATAGATCTGAACTATTTTAGATTAACTTTTCTGTATCCTTGTTGCTATATGAAACACTTAACTTTACAGCTCAGGTTTTACAATACTATGTTTATAGCACTGACCAAGACTAAAGCCTTCGGAACCTCTGGAAATAAATGCTGTAGTACCCACTGAATGAATACGGCATATAAATTGTACTGCTAACTTGAACAGTGGTCTGCTTTGATTGGACAGGTTTTTCAATAAGAATAAATAATTCACGGCTTAGAGATACTTCGATGCAACACTCCTGCTTTTGTTTCTGTCCTATCCGCAAACAATATTGTATTGCATTCTTTTTCAGTATAGTGGAGAAACGTAAAGGATTACAAGATAAAATGCAATGGAAGAACAGTAAAAGCAATCAATAAAAAACAATAGCAAAAAATAAAAGTACCCAACAGGTTCTTTTAATGTGTTATTGAAAAGCAGGTGGCAGCTGTGACTAGGGGAGCCTTTGCACAACTTCATGTTGTGAACCAGTTGCATACTTTTCTGGATTGTGAGGTCTGTGCACAGTCACTCATGCCCTGGTCCTCTCCCAGTTGGATTTCTGCAGTGTACTCTACATGGGACTACCCTTGAAAAGTATTTGGAAGCTACAACTTGTATAAAGGAAGGACGATGGACAGTTCTAGAGGCCCTTGGGTGGCACATGTGATACCACTGTTACATGAACTTCACTGTTATCAAGTTTGCTTCTGGGTCCCATTCATGATACAGATAATCCACAACTTACAACCAGGGGTGGGCTGCTACCAGCTCTCCCCAGTTCGAGTGAACTGGTTGTTAATTTTATGGCCAGTTCGGTGAACTGGTAAATCCGATCCCGGCTGGCCCTGCCCACCCCACCCCGCTCCTCCCAGGAGTCCCCACACAGCCCATTTTGGATCCCAGGTAAGTGCAGGGCCCATGTCGGGGAGGGTAAAAACAGGCCTCCTGGAAGCTCCAGAAGGCCGGAAACTGACCTGTTTCCAGCCTCCAGAGCCTGGGGAGGAGGGACCCCCCCACACTGTGGTGCAGGAGGCAGACTAGGTCACGCCCACCATGTCCATGTCCACCCAGCAACTGGCAAAGAACCAGGTGCAAAAAATTTTGAAGCCCACCCCTGCTTACAACCATTTGTTTAGCAACTGTTCAAAGTTACAGCCACACTGAAAAAAGTGACTTATGACTTTTTCACTTTATGACTATGTTACAGGATCCCCACCATCACGAGATCAAAATTTGGATCCTTTGCAACTAGCATGTATTTGTAATGATTGCAGTGTCCTGGGGTCTCTTGATCGCTTTTTTCAACCTTCTGAAAAGCAAAGTCAGTGGGGAAGCCAACAACTGTCTTGTTTAGCAACAGAAATTTTGGGCTTAATTGTGATCATAAGTCAAGGACTTATGGTCATCATCTTTAAAGCCCTTTACGGCATGGCTCCAGAGTGCCTGAGGAACCTCCTTACTCCTACGGAACTAACCTCATTCTAGTAGAAAGGGTTTATTTTAGATCCCATCAGCCACAGAATTTAACTTTTAATCTTTTTATCCTCATTTTAATGGAGTTTTAAAGCACTTTTTAACTTTTGATCATATTGTAAGCTTCCCAGAGCTGTTGTGAAATGGGTGAGTTATTTAAATGAATAAATAAGGTAATTTTTTTTAACTGTGTCCTTATACTGGGCATAGGGATGATCTGGATATGAATTTAAATGTGATTGTCTATCGAGCATTCTTCTTAACACCTTTAGGCCTTGACCACATGGCATGGCACTATCCTCCCTCTCCCCCCACTTCCCCTGTTTGGTATTTCAGCAGTACACTAAAGGAGAGGCCACCTCTTAAATTCCTAGTGCCACCATTAGCCAGCTTTGTTTCCTGACTCTTGACTAATGGCAGAACTGATCCCGAGAGCTGCAGACCTTTATAGGAAAAAAACCTGACACTCTCACGTAGGGGAGTCAAACTCAAGGCCCGGGGCCAGATCTGGCCTGCGGGGTGCTTAGATTTGGCCTGCAAGACCCCCCTGGAAACAGCAAAGGAGTAGCCTGCAGTGCCTCTGCCAGTGAAAACAGAGCTTGGGGGGGCTGTGCGGAGCCCTCCTGAGCTCCATCTTCGGCTGCGACGACTCTGCAACACTCTGCCAGCGAAAACAGAGCTCGGTTTTCAGAAGCAGGGCCACCACAGGTGCCTCCGATATGATGAAGTTGAGCCAGGCACGCCCACCCTGGCCTCCCTCTCCCCTGCCACCCCCGAGGTCAAACACAACCCTTTGTCACCCTTGTTGTAGCATGTCAAACACTTTATTAGTAGTAGAAGGAGAGTTTCAAAATATGTCCCTGGCTTAATGTTGCTTGAAAAAAAGTCATCAAGGAGGAAGGAGAAGGTTTAACTCCTTTGGTGAGCCTTTCTAATCAGTTGGAATTTGGGAACTGATTTATGTCTCTAACCTTCTGATTAGACCTTAGCTGTGCAGTTATAACTCTGGCTCAATATCCTGAAGTTCTGTATTTGAACATTGTGTGCGCCAGAAGTAGAGAAATTAAGTAGTACCCCTTTCTCAGGTAAAGGAGAAAAATACAACCTAACCCTATGCATTACTTGGGAGAAACTCTTGCTTTTACTGAGGTTTATCCTTTAACACATATGTGTGAAACTGGCAGTTGAATGTTCATTTACTGCAGTTTAATAACATCCTAATTATTCTGTCTATGCATCTGCCTTGCTCTGCTTATCTATTATTTTATTTATTTCATTTCCATTCACCTTCTCTAAAAGTTCAAAGCAGAATGCCTGGATACCTCCCACAACGTTATCTCTATGAGTAGAATAGGTTAAGGGAGTATAATTAACTAAACTCAATTATCAGTTAGAGAATTGTGGATGATTTTCCTTTTCCAGGAAAGATTGTTGTCCCACAGGGGAACTGAAAGCAATTTT
Organism: Laticauda colubrina; assembly: GCA_015471245.1. Classification (NCBI taxonomy): domain Eukaryota; kingdom Metazoa; phylum Chordata; class Lepidosauria; order Squamata; family Elapidae; genus Laticauda; species Laticauda colubrina. Next base: position 3,883,485 of record BLBF01000036.1, read on the forward strand.
GAAAAGCAAAGTTTTACAATGTAAAATATGTTATTTCCTCATCCTGTAGAGTTTAAAACTGCCTTTCAGAAGCAGCCTAACCCAACCCATTTCTCCAGCTGCTTCCCTATGCTGGAAGTCAGAACTGTTAGCCCCACAATCTCTCATGAACTCTAATATTAGTTTGCCACCTTAGGTGCAGTAAAGAATAAAAACCCATCACTTGTTTTGAAATTAGATTAATCTTCCAGTTCAAATATTGTGGAATATACAAAGCCCCTTCCTTCCTTCCTTCCTTCCTTCCTTCCTTCCTTCCTTCCTTCCT
>BLBF01000036.1:3883798-3923582 GCA_015471245.1 Laticauda colubrina
CCTTCCTTCCTTCCTTCCTTCCTTCCTTCCTTCCTTCCTTCCTTCCTTCCTTCCTTCCTTCCTTCCTTCCTTCCTTCCTCCCTCCCTCCCTCCCTCCCTCCCTCCCTCCCTCCCTCCTCTTTCTTTTCCTTCCTTCCTTCTTTTCTTTTCTTTATGGATAGAAAGAGTTAATGTTCTACTCCAAGGCTGTGCATTTTTCTTTCTTTGCTACTGTTTCCCCAGAGACTTCTACATGTCCAAAGTAACATAACACCAAACTGCTGTTGGCTAAACAGCACAAGGCCTGTGAGACATGATTTGCAGCCAGCTCAATTCCCAGCCTTAAACTGCAAGCATGGACAGCTACTTTGCATTAGGGCTGAAATCCCAAATTCCTTGTTCTGTCTGTGACCAGGGCAGGCAATGGGAGAGAAGTAGGAGACAGGGTGGCTCCAAAGCCTGAAACTGTAGTGTGTCATTTGTGGGATTTCAGATGTGGGGTGGACTCTATCAGTTGGTGTGTGCGTGCGTGTCTGTGTGTGCACACGCTTGTGTGGATTTGGACATCCAAGGCACAAAACTCTGCCAAGTCTGATGAGTCATTGCGATTTTCTTTGCAATTTGGTTGAGAAGACACCAGGTTATTGGGAGAGTTAAAATGGCAACAAATTTAGGGCAAATGGTCCTGGTTTGGACCAGGTGTTGTGTATTGACATGACTTCCCCGCCCTGGCTGCAGAGCAGGAATGAATACTTGGCACAATGTGCAACTCACCCCTTTTAACTGAAGAGGAGGGAGTGCAAGTAAAACCAAACATCCCACTTGCCGCAGGAAAATGAAAAAAAAAGAAAAGAAGAAGTTGCCATAAAGAAATATAAAGGATACCAGTTGGAGCGCAAATAGGCAGAAAGAGAGGAAAGAAGACAGGCTGATACTTGTGATCCTAAAAATGGGAGAGGCAGGATTCATATGGAAGGGCTAGATGGAGCTGCATTATGGGGACTGTTCCAGAAAGGAGGCAGGAAGTCAAAGTCAAGGAACAGATTGAGGAAGGGAACTGAGGGAGATTCAAAAACTGGCACCCAAGAGCAAGGCAGAGGTCAGAGCTAAGGTCAAACCAAGAAGAAAGGACACCCAGAAGCAAACCCGCTTGGAAAGATTTTGTTGCTCAGCAAAAGCTAATTCATGCTGGAAGCCCTTTCAGGAGTCTGGCCTGTCCAGAAAATCCACAGGCCAAACTGGAGAAGAGTTCAGGGCTGGCTGGGAGCTGACAAGATTTAATAGTGCATTACTCTTCCTTAAGCTCTAACCCTCGCGGCATAGGGAAGTTACAGATTTAGAAGTTTCCGGTTTGAATCCTAACAGTTCCTGACATACACAGATTTGTGCTTTATTTTGGCAGATTAAACCTTTGGAGAAAAGACTATGATGGGGAAGAAAGATTGATAAAATAACAAACAGCATGGGAAAAATGTTCAAAGATAACTTTATTAGGCATGGGCAGTAAAGGAGAAGACTGGACAGTATGCTTCAACTTTCATAGAACAAGGGATTGAGGTGACAGAGATTCAACGAAGAAAGAGCTGATTTGTGTACAAATGGCATTAGGCCAGTGTGTATTGTTTATTGTTTATTTATTAAATTTAAATCCCCCAGAGGTGGGATTCTACTGGTTCGATCTGGTTCGGGTGAACTGGTAGCTCCGAGGATCAGCTGGGAGCGAACCAGTTCAGTTTGCTCTGACAATCAGCTATTGGGCCCATCTGCCTGCTTGGGATCTAGGCTGTGTTTTATATCCTGTTTTTCAAGCTCAGCTGATTTGTGGGGCACAGCAGATTGCCGTGCATCAGCTGTTTAACACACAGGGATTGCTGGAGAAGGTCAGTAGCAAATGCTCTGCGCATGCATGTGTGTGATGCATGCACTCACCGAACCGGTTGTTACATGGGTTGAATCACACCCCTGAATTCTCCCCCATCTTATTGCTTGGGCAACTCTGGGTGGCTTCTATTGTTGATTTTGGTTTTATAGATATTGTGGATCCAGCCACTATGGATTATCAAGTGGTTTTATGGTTTAGCAGTATATAGGAGAGACAGTTTGGTGTAGGAGTTAAAGCACCAGGATAGAAAGCGGAAGGCCATGTGTTCTAGTCTCACCTTAGGCTTGAAGCCAGCTGGGTTGACCTTTGTGAGTTGCTCTCTCTCAGCCCCAAGAAGGAGGCATCTGCAAGCCACTTCCAAAACCCTCTGCCAAGAAAACTGTAGGGACTTGGCCAGGAAGTTTCCAGGAGTCAAGATTAACCTGAAAGTACTAAAAAAAGAGAAACTCAGCAAATTGTAATGTGGTGAAAAACTATGGTTAAAACACACTGTAGCCTAGAGCAATGTGTGAGCATTTCCCATGTCTTGTAGCTGTTTGCATAATTCATTTATAAAAATCAGGTCATGCTTAATCCTGTATACATGGACATCAACATCATTTTGAATGATTACATTTTGTTTAATTCCATCTTCTTTTAAGATCTAGAAGAGGAGTGGGTCTCTTTATTTTGAAGCTTGCTGGAAGAGAGGGATTAGTTCAAACTCACTCAGAAGAAAGATGGGATTTGCACCTGTATCTACCAATACTATAGTGCAGAGGTCTCCAACCCCCAGTATGTGCACTAGCACCAGGCTGCAGCATGCCAGAAACCAGGCCATGCAAAACCCCATCTGTGGAATGCAGGCAGCACACTAAATAATGCCCCTTCCAATCTGTAAAAAAATACCTCTCTCCACAGAACCGTACCACAAAGGTTGGGGGCCACTGCTGTTGTGTGTACATTATCAGAGTGCTTAGCCAAAGGACTAAGTGAACCTTAGTCTTGAACCTAAGTAATTCAATTTATAGGTTTCAGTTCTTGCAGAATTAAAGCAGATTTGCAGCAGAGATTTCCCTTCAGAAATGTTTCACAGTCAGGAGAAAGGGACATTTAGTGAGCAGTCAAGAGGGGAGAAGAAGATGATGTTGGCCAGTTGGCACAACTACTTCTTGGCCTTCAAGGAAGCCTCTGAGGCTCTTGGCCTCTCTGCCTTCCTTCCGTCATGGAAATCCGTCTCCTGTTTATATTCTTAATAACAGGCTGGGTCAATCAGATGGTGGGAATCTATTTCTTTTGTGTTCCTCTCTTTAAACTTATTAAGATGGTTTGTGAATTCTAGGGCTAGTGAATTCTCATTCTGCTGCACAGCAAGTAGTTCTAGATTTTAACAGCCTTGCTCTCCCAAATTTTATCATTTGTGCACAGAGTATATTATTAAGTAAATGATTAGGTACAAGTCCTAAAGGTGAGGGACAGACCATCATTACCAATATAATTTGTGTAGCTGTTATTCATTTCAGTGGTGAAAGTTAAGAGATGGGATTTGGCCCCCTGCTAAATTAGGAAAGTTTATAAAAAATAAACTTGTTTTTGTCTTGGCAATTAACTTTTTTAAAAAAACTATTCAAATGGCCAATTCTAAGTGGTGTACAAATTTTAAAAAGTGCAAAAACAAAACAGCATTATACAGTATAACACTGTGATAGAATAAGATGCTCTGATTGGAAGAGAATTCTAGCATTTGTCTGTTGTCCAAACCATATAAACCCTGGCTAGTTATGATGCTGAGGAATGGGCCCAATTGCCTTTTTATAAAAACAGATTAAAGGACAGATCTTCCAGGTAATGGGGGAGGTTGTTGGACGTAGCTGGTGTTGTATCTGTGTTACATGGACTGAAATGCTAGGTGAATTCAGTCACTTTGGAGGAGGAATCTGCAGTTGAAGATCTGACAGAAGCAATCTGGTTAAATACAGATTAAATACATTAAATATATTAAGATATTAAGTATAACAATAAATTAATGTATTCATTTCTTAAATGTAGATTAAATAGTAAATACAGATTAAACCTGGAACAAAAACCAGGTTTTTGAGACCTTGGAGTCCTAATGGATGATCACTTGAATATGACCCAGCAGTGTGAGGCAGCAGCCAAAAAAGCTAATATAATTCTTGGTTGTATCAACAGAGGCATAGAATCAAAATCATGTGTAGAAGTAGTACCACTTTATAAAACCTGAGTAAGACCACACTTGAAAAACTGCATCCAGTTTTGGTTACCACTTTACAAAAAAGATGTTGAGACTTTGGGGGAGAAATGCAGAGAAGAGCAACTAAAATGATTAAAGGGCTGGAAACGAAAACTTATGAAGAATGGTTGCAGGAACTAGTATGGCTAGTCTAGAGAAAAGAAGGACTGGGGTGACATGATAGCAGTATTTCAAACTTTGAGGGGCTGCCACAAAGAAGAGGGGTCTACTTATTTTCCAAAGCATCAGAAAGCAAGACAAACTAGAATATTTCCAAGATCCCTTCCAGCTCTATTCTGATTGATTGAAGGTTCAAAAGGGAAGATCTACAGAAGGAGCTGGCTGATTAGACAGACTGCAATTCTTGGAGGAGGAAAATGGGAGAGAAATGAGGAAAGCTTGACTAAGGGGCAGGAATTACAAGGAGCCCAGAAAAGAGTTATTTTTTTCTTCCTCCTCTGTAGGCTAAAAAGCAGGCGTGAGAAGCGAAGATATTGAAACTGCCAAATGAAATAAGCATATCAAAGTAGTGTTAGACAGACCCACGTGAATCAAGAAAGGTGAGACAGTTAAGAAACTATCAGAAACTCCATATTGAAATGCCTGCCTAGTTTGTTCAGCTAATACCATTATATATTTTAGAAATAAACACAAAACACAAGTGGGAAAAAGACTTTTGGCTTTGGTTTGTTTGCATGGTGTCCTATATTCGTCCGTGGAAAGAAGCCCAGAGAAAACAAATCTTTTCCAGTCAAGTAAGAAATTGGATTTGGAGGAGAGAGAAGAATCCATATATACAATGAAAACAAAATGAAGAAAAAAAAAAGTAGAAAGTAAGAAAGATGATCTTGATAGAAATGTGCAAGAACTATTACCTAGGCAAAAGAGATTGAAATGTTTTTTTTTTTAAAGCCCAGAGCAACAAGTTACATGCCTCCTTGAATCACTGGAGTATAAGAAGGAGAAGGAAGTAAAGCCAGCCAGACCTGCAAAATTTTGTTACAGCTAATCTCAAGAAAAGTAGCTTAACTTTAAGGGTAGAATTGATTACCTGGTCTGGTCTACCAAATAGAGCTTACAATAAAAGACATTCAAGTATAAAATTTGAATGGACTTTTCAAGTCTTATTTTAAGACAAGGTGTTTGTATAGGAGGGTGAGGTATCCTGATTAATAAACCTATAAATATCAAAGTTAAATATTTTCTTAGTCTGTTTACCAAATCCATCCAAAGTGTCACATAAACGTCTAGAAGCTTCCTGGCGCTGAAAATGAATAAAAGACAGACCTGTTATGAGGAAATTGTTGGACATTACTAACATTACATTTGTGCTGTGTGGACTGGAGATGTGATGGGAATCTGGAACATGGAAGTGTTAAAAAACCTCACCCCAATCTTTCTGGATTGAGCCCCCTCTCAAGATGGCCCCCACCTGGCTATTTGTTTACAAGACTGGCTTTCACTGAGGCATTCAGTGTGAGAAAATGAGATCCCATCCTTCATCACATTTGGTATCTTTTATCCTTATTTTTTTAATTCTTTCATGATTTTATTATAATTTCTTTGATATTGCCTCCCGGAATCATTGAGAGTTGGCCTATATACACTCTAGAAATTCCAAGTTCATATAAAGGCATTTCAAATACATGTTGGAAATGCAAACAAGAAGAAGGGACATTATACCATGGTTGGTGGATGTGTAAAAAAAAACCCTAAAAAATTATGGATTCAAATGCATACATTCAGAGGATTTTACAGATTAATATATAATTGATACAATTGGGATGGATGGACAAACAATTGGAAAAAGCCATGGAATTTTGTTTTCATATCTGATAACAGCTGCAAGATTATTGTATGCACAAAGGGGGAAAGATTTACAAATACCTAAAATGGAGGAATGCTTGGTGAAGATGGAATTCACCGAGATGGCCAAATTGATTTATTTAATTATAAAAAAAGACAATATCCACATTTATTGCTGACTGGAAACCTCTTACAAATGTGTAAAAAAAAAACAACTTGTGATTTATGTTTTTTTTTATTAGATAGGATAGATTACAGAAAGAAGAGAGACATGTAACTTTATAGAAGGAAGTAAATTTATAATTTTACTTATAATTAATTGCTTTAGGGAAAATCAGAAGCCACAGTGTCTTTTTTCTTTCTTTTCTATTTTGCTTTTATTTTTTCTTTCTTGCACTTTTAACTTTCTCTTTGATTTTATCTTTTTTTCTTTCTTTATATTAGTTTGTATTATTAGTTTTTAATGTTCTTTCATAAAACTTTAATAAAATGATAATGCTGGGCAACATATACGTTTAATGTATTTGTGTTATTATTAAAAAATAAAACAGCATTTTGTAAAGTCTCAGATGCTGTATGAAGACATGATTTTTAACATGACCTTTTGCCACAGTATCTGTTTTTTAGGACACTTTTCATTAGAAACCCAGGTGCTACAAAATTCTTTAACCTTTTTTTAAAGCCACCTGTGATTTCTAATACAAATAAGCATATGAATTTTTTTTTTGTATCTTACTGTTTAAGATATTTTTTTGTGAAATGCAACTAGCTACTGAGTTATCCTGTTTCACCTCCCATAATAGTTTTACCACTTTGGGAAGAAGGACATATTTGACGTTTGTGGAGCATAATATAGAGAAATGCTTGCCGCCTTTGATGTACTGGGTGTGTGCGAGTGAAATCTAAGTGTTAAGTAACTAAAGACAGAATGACAGTAGAAGAGTTTTGCTGTGCTTTTAAGTTTTCACTGTTTCACATGTAAAAAATAGATGGCAATATTACTATCAAAGATAGAAAACATCAAGTACTGTTCCAGCAGAAGTGAGACACGGTAGAATCTTTTCAAATGACTTAAGGAAATGTCAAATTCTGATTTTTATTGGAGCTGCTGGACTGGATCAGAGGGTTAAGCTTTCCCGTTTCACTATTTCCCTACTCCACCCCGCACCCTCCACCCCAGGCCAGCTGCTGTAAGCTTGGGGATGGGGGGAAGGGAGGAATACAGGAACAGCCTTTAAAGCCTTACTGGTTCAAGGCCAGCCTGCTAGATATAAATGCTCTTGGTTATTTTATCTTTAGGAGAGGAAACCTGCTCAGCAAGTCTCTTGACAGCTTCTGCAGACAGTGTTGAAACCTGCTCTTTCACTTAAGTACTTAACAAAAGGAACAAACTCATTACAAGTGTTGGCATTCAGCCCGATGTGCTTGGCCGCTGTGGTGCAGGGAGAATTGACATCCTACAAAAGGTGCCCAGATTCTGCCCTGTGCTAATTCTTTTGCATGCCTTCTGAAGCAGTGTTAACTGGCACAGAAGCAAAATGTAGACAAGGCCCCTCTCAAGTCATGTGGTTTTTAATTCCCCCATCAAAAGCCCCTTAAAACAGAGTTTGGCTCCTTATCATACCGTTTACATTAATACATTAATTGTTCCTCTCTTGATCTGAGGTTCCTTTCTACAGGTTTGTTCTGTGACTCAGTTTCCTGGATGATGCTCTCCTGCTTTAATGCTTTTTCCCCCTAAGGGCCACAGTACATACTCCCTATCAGTGGTGGGATTCAAATTTTTTTTTACTACCGGTTCTGTGGGCTTGGCTTGTTGGGTGTGGCAGGGAAGGATACTGCAAAATCTCCAGTCAGAGATGGCATTTGCTGATTCTCTGAACTACTCAAATTTTCTGCTACCGGTTCTCCAAAACTGGTCAGAACCTGCTGAATACCACCTCTGCTCCCTATGCATTGCTAGGTATTTATGGGTGCATAAACAGAAAGTCAAAATGTCTATATCTGATCCTGATAGTATCTAAATATTTAAATGACATAGAAAGAGGAAGACTGGTATCGATTTGAAGATTGTTTATTTATTTGTTTTGATGTTGTAATCTCCATAAATTCCTGGTAATTTCTATCTTAAAATAAACATGTAAAATACATTTAAATAATCCAAAAATAATTACATAAAACAGTAAGATAAGAATGTAAACAAGATTTAAAATAAAAATAAAACCAGAGTTGGTGCCTATTTCTATATCTGTCTCTCACCATTGATTGTGTTGCCTCTTCTCCTGTCTTACTCTTCTGGTGACATTGATAGGCAAGATTGTAATATAATTTCCATCCTGGTCAATTTCAAGCTCTTTGTGCCAACCTCAAACTTTTCCTTATAACTTCCTTCTTCCTAAGCATTCCATCCTTTTCTCATGTATTATCAGCCTATCAACATAATCTATATCTATCCTCATTCCTCTTCTCTATCTGGTTCTTTAGCAGGATCCATATAAATCCATCCCAACTGACTTTAAGCCTAAAATATCTAAGTCTTATACTCCGGGATTAGTCAATCTTTTGAGAGATTCTCTCAGAAATTACAGCTTGCTGACACTTTGTAGTAAGAAGTTGGTTCTCATTTACTGCTCCTTCTTTTTACTTTGCCTGTGCCATATCCAGAAGCTTTTCTTGTTCATGGCAGCAGGTCTTCTGGAGCTTATCCTACTGGATGGCCTAACAAGATTTTATTAATTTGGTCTGGTCTCTTGAATGTGTTTGTCAGAGCCATGTCTGCTGATTGGGTTTGTTGCAGGAAAGATCAATCCTCTGGGACAGAGGACAGTGCACTTCTAACGTGTATTAAATTGCCTAACCCATCTTTTGTAAAAGTATCTCAAGCAATGTATAATTAAAGTAATATTTTTCTGTACAGGTAACACTTTGCCTAGTCACCAATCACAGGAGCAATCAAATGGATTTTCTTCAGAGCTTCAGCAAGCAAATGCAGACTCTCCAAAATATACACAGGTAGTTAACTCAAGCCAACAAATGATGGAGAAACTGAACATGAAACAACACAGAAACTTGAGTCCACAAGCATCAGGTTCCAATGTACCATCCCCAAGCCCACTGCAGTTCAGGAAACTCCCAGTGACTCCCAAAGAGGCCTACCTGTCTAAAATGTTACCATCAACTCAGAACCTAGACAACCTAATTTACGAAAGCATTGGTATTAAAAAACAAGAATTATATAGCAAGGATTGGTTGGAAGGAAGGACAGGCTGTCAGATGGTGTCTAGTGATAATTCGATCTGTTCCACAACCCATGGAGTTGGAGCAGAGCCTGTGGTACTTGGTGGGAAAGATTCTAAAGTTGAAGGATCCAACAACATGCCTGTGCAGTTGTCCCCAGCTCAACCATGCCAGAAGTCAGATGGCCAGTTGCAGGAAATGGCACCTGAGAAAGAGGCCCCTCAGGCTCAGCCTGAGTCTGACTCAAGGAGACTAAGTGCCATGTATGCTCGAGTGTGTAAGCGAACCAAGGCATCACAGCCAGTGCAACCTGAAAATTGTGATGAATCTAAGGAACAAGAAGAGGAAGAACCTCCACCCATTCCAGAAAAATGTTTTGAGCACATCTATGAAAGCCTGAACGTCGATGGTGAGATGCAGGATGGGGGCTTGTAGGTGCAACTCTTTCTAAACTGGAAAGTGTACTGTATATTCTAATCTAAATGGGCAACTATCCATTACGCAGAAAAGTCAATTATGTACATTTATATGGTGTTCATAAATCTCTGAGGTGTATAGGTGCTAATGAAGAGTTGGCTGAAATATTAAGCTTTAAAAAAAAATAGTTCAAACTGTTATGATTTTCCATCTTCCCAAAAATCCTGGGACTGGAAAGTTCTACCCTTTTCTTCCACTTCTGTAGCAAACATATTTTTCACCTTCTGACATCAATTTTGACTTCCCTGGGCCTTTTTTCATTGCTTGGCCAACTTGGAAGTGCTCTTCTGACAATGGGAGGGCCAATGTCAGCCAGCAAGATGGTGGTCACCCAAAAGATAGAGATCTTTAGATTTGAAAAACTCAAAAGATTTCAGTTGGTTACAAAAAGTGGTAAATATGTACTCGGACATAAACAAACTCTGAAAATGATTCGCCAGGGCAAAGCTAACTTAGTTATCCTAATCAATTACTGTCCTGCTTTGAGAAAGTCAGAAATTGAGTACTATGCTATGTTGGCCAAAACTGTTGTGCATAACTACAATGGCAACAATATTGAACAACTTGTGGGAAGTAGTGACACCATTAGAGGCATGCCAGAACTAAACAGTGAGAAGTAAAATTAATAAACTTAAATTCTGTATAATAAAACTGGCTATAAATCTAAAACAAAATTCTGATTTCCCTGGGAAAAGGGACTAAAACAAGTTTATTTTTGTGGCACATAGATGATGTTCATCATATGATAATACCCCTGAACTCATTTCAACCCCTAATTTGATGGATGTGGAAAGTGTGTTTTAGAAGAAAGCTGACAAGGACTGAACAATTACGTGCATAACTGACTATGTTCTTGACTCACCTATCCTTCATCTTGCAATGAAAGAAACAGTAGCAGGATTGTTATCAGTAGTGGGTAGAATTTACAGCTTCATAGAAAGCAAGAGTGATCGATACATCCAAGATGGGAAGCAGTCAATTTCAGGTTTTTTAGCAGCTTGGTACTTTCTGTGACTACAACCCTCTATCATTTCCACAAAGGAGGATGCTTTGAAGGATATTGAGGTTCCCAAGACTCTTATAATACTGTACTTCCCAAAATCTGGGTTCTTTCTTGGAGAATACACTGGGAATTACAGGTTTTATAATCCCAAACCTTCCATAATCTGTAAACATAACCCAGATGATGGCACTGGCATACAGAACACCCAAAAAGACTAGGATTGGGAAAAGTAGTTTTAAGTAACTGTAAACCAGGGTTTTTAATGTGGGATTTTACATCACTTCTCAGTTGTAGCTCTCCTATTTAAATATGTATGTTCAGAATTGTCCTACACTCTGCTACCATTCAATTCCCACAACTCTAAAGAGGGAAGAGGGAAGAAATAATTTCTGAATCTTGGAACATACATTCAATTAACTACAGTACACCTTTGGGTAATTATGTTGCTCGCTCAAATGAGAAACTGCATTATACAAATGATAGGGGACGTTTTGCATTCTGTCAAATTGTGATATTCAAGTTATGCAAAATCTATTGCATGTGTTTTAAATATGTATTTAATCTATTTTTTTAAATAACTTATCTTCACTTTTTGCATTGACAAAGGATTCAAGGCAGCTAATAAAATTAAAATGGACTTGAATACCAGCATCAGTAGCTTGGTCGTTGTTTGTTTATTCATACAATTTAAAGGCCACACAATTCCCAATTATTATTGGGGGGGGGGGGAATATCACCAGACCAAGGAATTCATAAGTGTTCCAAAGACAAAATATACCTCCCGCACAGGGAAGGCACACTACTTAATGACTTAATGGGACCTGAAAAACATCCATTTTGCCCAGTCTCGTTGGATGATCAGAAACAACTGGAGATAATTGGTTGCTTAAACAATCAGGCCTATGCCATGAAAAGGTTTATGGGTGAAAAGCAGCCCCCCAAATTAAACAAATTTCTTTAAAAAAAAATGGCAGTGTTGCAAAGATTCCAGTACCTGAGTCCCAAGGGCAAAGCCAACAGGCAAGTGTCAAACCGCAGCACAGAGAGCAACTTTCCAGCACCAGTGTGGTTTCAAGATGGATGAAATAAGCCCACAGATGTCTCCATCCAGCCTGGCAGTGCTGCCATGTCACCGGAAGTCTCCAGCTCCTTTTCAGGGACCTCTTCACTGTCCTCCATACTGGACAAAAGCATCCAAAGAGTTAAATCAACTACCCTGGCCAAATGTCCTGACCAATGAGACAATTGAAAGCCCCTCTTAAGTCTCAGATAGACGCGCACTTCACAAAGCTGGTAATCCTGGAGTAACCAGCCACATATTGCCAGTTGATGACTGAACCTTGCTTGATCTTCCCAACTGTAGCTCACCATATATTCAGCTGACAGGGAAACCAAGTCATGCTCAGCTTTAGATTTCAAGCCACTCTTTCAATAGCTCTCCAGCATGCTCCCTGCTCACTTCCACAAAGTGGCTGCAGTCCAGTGCAAACCCAAGCATGGTCCCTGGCATTACATGCTGATTTCCAACCCATCTCCTTAGTCTTTCTGATGATCCATACTGATAATGCCAAAGGTGTTTCTTCCCAAGCTTGGATGAGAAGCAAAACATCTTCAAAGAAAAAAAAAGTCCAGTTGCCTCTTGAAAAAGCACCTTTGGGATAACCATGTCCTGGATGACTGAGAATCTCCATAGACATCCATATTGATAGTTACAAAAGAAAGGAAGCTATATGTGCACAAGGGTTTAAGCACTATGGTTTTATAGAACTGGTTCTTTACTGGTTTCTCTGCATACCACAGCACTCCAGCATGTTCCTGGTGGTGCTTTTGATTAGAACAGAATATTGGCTAGACCTCTTTAACTAAAGCCCCTGTCCCACTGCACCAATGGATGCAATGAGGATGTAAAACGTTAAAAAAACTTGCCATCCGTTGGAAAACGCGATGCATCCGTTGTGTACTCACTGCATACGTGTTTCATATGCTCTATCCGTCAAGCATCCGTCCACTGAGATTTCATCTGCGCAAGACTTTTTGAGCTGCACAAAACTTTCTGAACGGATGAACTTTTCACCGCGTACAATGTATATCCGTGACATATACGGGCAACAAATGTTCTATATCCATTATCATCCGTTAAACGTCCACTGTATCCTCTCTGTATCCTCTGGCCATCCCCTCAACTCACATCCGCTGCAGCTGAAAACAGAAAGAGGGAGGAAACGAAAGGTACACGGAATGTCCACACAGCGTTAGTAGCATGGAAATAGAAAGGATGTAAACAGATGTATCTCGTATATAAAGCATTAAAACGGACAAAACGTTTGTATCTAGGATGTATCTCGGTTATTTAGGATGTCTGCAATATGTCTAGAGTATGTAGAAGGAAACCTAGCAGACAACAGATATTTCCTATAAAATGGGGGAGGAAATCACCTGGATCTCACTATCAGTCAGCAGCCGTGGTGTACAGACCTCTTCACCCTTGGTCTTGGTCTTCCACATCATCCACTGTTCTCCACCATGGATCATGACACAGTCCATATGGTAGCTACGATCATTCATCACCAGAACCAAACCTTGTTCAGACTGTTTCACCTTTTATACACAAGGAGAAGAAGGAGACGTCCAAGAGCTGTGTGGGTCCAAGGATGGATCGTGAGAAGAATGGAGTTTGGACTGTATGACCAGTTGATGGTGGAGCTGAGGAATGAAGACCCTCGTGCATTCCATCACTTCATGAGGATGCCACCAGCCATGTTTGACGAACTTGTAGAGCGTCTGAGACCCAGGTTGACCAAGCCGAGCACCAACTTCCCTCCCAACCTGGACCCTGGACTGAACATGGCACTGACTCTGCGCCACTCAGCCTCTGGAACCACATACAAAAACATGCAGTATGCGTGGAGGGTGCCACACAACACCATCAGCAAAGTGGTCAGAGAAGTGGTGCAGGTCATCATCGAAGAATACGTGGAGGAGCTCCTCAAGTGTCCCACCACTGAAGAAGGCTGGAGGAAACTTACAGAAGAGTGGTATCAGAGGTGGAACTTTCCCCACACCATTGGAGCCATAGATGGGAAGCACGTGGCCTGCAAAGCTCCAGCCAACTCAGGGTCCACTTATTTCAACTACAAGGACTTCTTCAGTATCATCCTCTTTGCCATGGTAGATGCTGACTACAGGTTCATCTACATCGATGCTTCAGGCAACGGGTCAGCTTCAGATGGCCAGGTATACAACGCCAGTGACCTCAAGGATGGGCTGGAACGCAACCTCATCATGGGTTTTCCAGATCCAGACCCCCTACCCAATGACACACAAGATGTGCCCTACTTCATCGTTGGTGATGACGCCTTCTCCCTCAGAACCTACCTCATGAAGCCCTACACTTCAAGATACCTCACCCGTGAAAAGAGGATCTTCAACTACAGGCTGTCCAGGGCAAGACGGGTGGTGGAGAACGCCTTTGGCATCCTGGTCAACAGGTTCCAGATACTTCTCACCACCATGCAGCATCACCCAGAGACTGTGAGGAGCATCGTGGAAGCTTGCTGCATCCTGTAAAATCTCATGCGCACCTGCTACCCAGTGTTGCAGAACAGACTTGTGGACTGTCAACAAGGGAATGGGGACATGGAGCCTGGTGAATGGAGGCAAGGACGAAACCGGATAGACACTGTGGATGTACAAGGCCCCAACAGAGCTTCACGCGAAGGGAAGAAGCAGCGCAACGTGAGACACTGGTGCAGTTCCCCAGCTGGAGCAGTGGAGTGGCAAGACAGGATGATAGATGATTAATGGATGCTTCCTTGAGCCTGTCTCATCACACTGATGAGATTGTGCCGTGTATGTTGAGTGGTCCTACAATGAATAGGCCATTAATAAAGAGCTTTGTTTATTTTGAAATGTGTTGATCAATGAATAAATTGTTATTGATAATAAAGGTCCATATGTGTGGCAGCTGGGAGGGTGGACCATACAGTCTCACTATGCTTGCACTGGAGGTTTATCTATCCCACAACTATCCTTATCTATCCCACAACTATCCTTATCTATCCCACAAGCATGCAAAGGCTTAACCATTTGTTCAAGGTTTTCACCAACACTTTATTAAGTAAAAAAAAATGAACCAAGTGTCTCAGCAAAGATAACCTTTATTAACTGTCTTAAGTAAACTGTATGGCTTTTTTAAAAAAGCAAAATGAACCAAGTAAAGTGTCTTAAGCAAAGATAAAGTGAACAAGTAACAACTCATTGTCTGGCACTCTTCTCAGTCACTCTGAGTCATGTCCATGATCTCAGCTGTTAAGCAGCCAGGGACTGTGGAGGTGGCTGTGGCTTGAGTGCTGGTCTGAGGCGCCATTGCGGTGCTTGGCCCCGAGAGTACAACAGGGGATGGTGTGTTCAGGAAGCTCTCCAAGAAATGACTCAGTCCCATGAGGTTAAGAGGCCCTTCATCAAGTCCCTGGGTTGTCAGGCACAAGACTGATGACAGATTGTACGTTGACGGGCTTGGCTGTGGGATAGAGGAAGGAGGAGTGTAGTGGGGCTGTCTGGTCTGCAGTTGGGTGAGGACTGGCATCTGTGGCGTGCGATGAACCTGGGCCTGGGCTGGGAAGGTCTGCTTCTGCTGTGGGAAGTCCTGGTAGTCGTAGCCTTGGTAGGTGAGAGGCTGTTGAAAGCCGTGGAAGGGCTGTGACATCACCTGGGGTGGAGGAGCAGACCTGGACTGGGTAGGAGCAGCTTCAGCTGGGCCTTGAGGGTTGTGCAGAAGTGCTGTTATCTTCTCCTTCATCACCTGGTACTGGGCCTCGGGCATATCCCTCAGGGTGTGGCTCACGTAGGTGATGAAAGTGTGGCGGCTGGAGGATCCTCTGTCCAAGTGGACCAGCTGAGAGAGAAGTTCTGTGCTGGTCTTCATTGTGTCCCTGATCTTCAACAGGACAGTGTGGCTCTGGCCCTCCAGTCTGCCTCTCTGCCTGCATCCTGTGGAGCTGGGGGTGGGGGTGGGTTGGTCTCTGGTGGCTGCCGCTTCTTCCTCCATTTGTGACAGGGGATCCTCCAAGTCCTCCGGCATGGGGAGTGCAGCTGTCAGGGGGGGGGTCTCTGCCGTGGGGCCCTCTGA
This sequence comes from Laticauda colubrina, assembly GCA_015471245.1. Classification (NCBI taxonomy): domain Eukaryota; kingdom Metazoa; phylum Chordata; class Lepidosauria; order Squamata; family Elapidae; genus Laticauda; species Laticauda colubrina. The sequence continues at coordinate 3,899,544 of BLBF01000036.1, forward strand.
AGACACCTGCCTGGACAGTGTAGCTGGCTCCTGGCTGGAAGAGGACTGGCTGTCTATGGGCTGTCTGAGGGAGAGGTGTGTCAGAGGTGCTGCTCCTTGGTGGCGGACCTCACCTTCCAGGAAGCTGCACTTGGCCATGATGTACATCTCCCGGTCAGTGAGGTTGACAGCAGCCTGCCCAGATTTTTTGAGGTGTAGCTTGCCATACCAGGTGTGCATGTGCTTCCACCATCCCAGGAGCACATCTGCAGTGTAGCCCAGGCTCTTTGCCTTGTCTCTCCAAGCTGCCTGTTTCTTCTTGGTGTCGCGATAGAGTCTGTGGCCCTTTCTCCAGAGGTACTCATTCTCCCTCAGCCATTTCAGCACCTCATCCTCATGCTCCTCAGAAACAGTGTACTGTTTCTTCTCTCCCTTCTCCTTCCCTTGCCTCTTCCTCCTTCTGGCAGGGCCTTCAGCAGCAGGACCTTCAGGGGCTTGAGCAGCAGGGCCTTGGGGCTGGTCCACCACAGCAACAGCACTAGCAGCACCAGCAGCACCAGCAGCACCAGCAGCCTCAGAGTCAGTGCCAGGGGGTGGGATGCTGGTTCTGGTCTTCTTGCCAGGGCTGGCACGAGTAGGCATCGGCTTCCTCTTCTTCCCTGACTGGCGAACCATGGTGTTCTTTGAAAATGTATGTGGCAGCATGTCTTTCCTCTGAATGCTGACTGCATGCGAGCTGCATCCTTTTATATCCACGGAGCTGATGCAATTCGTACTCCCCGCATGCGCAGTGAATGCTTTGCATCCGATATACATCCGTGCGGCATCCGCTTTGCTTCCTATAGACGTCCGTGATGCATTTGCGTCATCCGCTATGCATCCGTGTCATCCGCTATGCGTCCGCTTCGCAATTCTCCCCCGGAACCCCTTCGGATGTGTCATCCGCTTCCATCTGCTGTCATCCACTAGGCTTCCTATGAACATCCGCTTAACATCCTCGCTACATATTACTCCCGTCCGTTCTTTTCCGTTCTTTTCCATTCTGTTTATGCAAATTTTCAGCACTTTTTGGAGCGGATGACAACGGATGGGGCCACCCCCAAAATTTTGCTCGTCCGCTATGTCCTTTTTGCATACGTTTTGTGTCCGTCAGCCAGTGGGAGCTAGCCTTAAAAAGATGACCCAGATCCTATAGTTTGAGAACTGCAAGGAAAGTTGGAGAATGGCCAACTGTTCTTCAGGCAAGACTGTCTATGAGGCTTATCTTACTGCCAGTCTTGTTCAATGTCGAGATGATCTGGCTGAACAGATTTATTCTATAAATTTATTTGTAGTGAAGACAGACTAAATTATATTTCAAGTAGTCCTATGAATTAGAACAATAGGATAGAACTATGGCAAGTACTCTTAAAAGTAATTTAGATCTCAATATTTGTAAAAATCTAGATTGTGCCTGAAGCTTTAATAAAGTTCAGTTCAATTCAGGCACTTCTGGGTGGCTAAGTTTGACTTGTTTACAATAAAGACACAGAAATACAGTTTTAAAAAAAAGAAAAGAAAAAACAGGATGGTAAAAACACCAGGGCCTACACAAACAAACATCTCCAAAGGTCATCCCTCAACTACCTCAGCTCAAGGCATGGCAGAAGAACTAAGTCTTTAAAGCTTTCTGAAATGCCAACATAATGGAGCCGCATAGATTTCCTGGGGAGTCTAATTCTAGAGTGCAGGTGTTTATATCAGGAAAGCATGCTTCCAATGTCCTGACAGATGGCACTAATTTAATTGATCAAATGAACCCAGAGTGCATCAATCTTGAATCAAGCCAGCCAGGCCAATGCCTGGTGAGACAGCCAGTCCCTCAAGTAACCAAGCATTGTGCCATGTAGGGGTTTATAGGTCATGACTACCACCTTGGATTGCACTCAAAGGCATATGGGCTACCAGAGCAGCTCACAAAGCAGGGATGTCACATGAGCTTACCAAAACAAACCCAACACTGCCTGCACTCCTGCTTTCTTGACCAGATGAAGCTTCCAAGTGGTCCTCAGGGGCAACCCCATGATTACTGAATTGCTGCAATCAAACCATGAAGTTACTGAAGGGTGTCTCAAATGCAGGAAAATATTTTAATGCATTGAAATTCAATTTTCAGATTTCAATTAATAGTAGAAATAGTCTTGCAAAGAAGTGCTGCCAGTTCTACAGCAAAAATGAAACGACTATACTGAAGTAAAATGAAAGTCTTTCCAAATTTGTTCTTTCCCTGCTTCCTCTTCTTCTTCCAGAGCTGGATATCCAAAAAGATTCTGGAGTTGAAACAGGAAACTTTAATGGCAACCCATATTATGAAATGCCTAGTTGTTAACTACTCTAGAAGATGCAGTTTCCACAAATGTTAAAGGTCCATTTGGAAAGTCATACCACCTTGTAGCTTTTATTGAACACTTTGATATTTTGGGGAGTGAAAGAGAACAAACACCATGCTTCCTCAACCACAGCAAGCTATGCTTCGTTCTCTGATCTTCTCACACTGAATTGAAAATGTGATTCCACCTAGCAGAGGGCTGGAACCTATTGCAGTTTCCAGAGCAAGTTGCCACAAATGTATCTAGAAAATGAGAGCAGCCTGATTTTGACATCTTCAAGAGACTGGATGCCTTTTTATCTTCCCCTTCTCCTTTTCCCTCAGTACTTAGACATATATTGTAATTCTTTGAAATATCATGACTAATTCATAATGTGGAAATTAAATAGCAGCCAGCCGAATATTCATCTTTGTCGTCTATGTATTTGGGAATTAATGTTTTTAATATGACTAATCTCCTGAGCTTTGTGTACTGATGTACTCTCACAACAGGTGTCAGCGATCAGCTACTCCAGGTCTAATTCTCATTGATGTCCTGGTGACCTGACTCTGAACTGTACCACTTCAGATTATAGGTGGGGGCTTATGTAATTAATTGAACCATGAAATTTTTGTCATCATAGTTTTATTCCTTTCGAATAAAACTTCTCAGGGAAAACTCTTCTCATTCAACATGCTAGTCTTCTATTATTTGAGAGAAAAGGCTACCTTGAAAATACATTGGCACTGGCAATGAATGTGGGTTGTTTTTATAGGAACACTGACATTTTACATACTCTTTTATTGATATTTATGCTGGTAAACCATTACTGTTGCTCAGAAACACAGTTTGCCATTTTGAGCCAATCATACTGATGAGCTACATAAATCTTACAAATAAATAAAACCCTGTCCTTTACTTGAATGTTTCTCAGTTGAAATTAATCTTTGGGACTAGTACCTGAAATCTGTAGTGGTACGCTGCAGAGAAAAAATGATTTCAATGAGAGTTGGGAAATTAAAAGGGAAGAGAATTATGAGCTGCTTCCAATGAAGAATTTAATCTTTCTTTCAGCTGAATAGAACGAGAACAGAATAGGATATAATAACAGAGTTGAAAGGGACCTTAGAGGTCTTCTAGTCCAACCCCCTGCTTAGGCAGGAAACCCTACGCCACTTCAGACAAATGGTTATCCAACATATTTTTAAAAACGTCCAGTGTTGGAGCATTACAACCTCTAGAAAATTGTTCCACTGATTAATTGTTCTAACTGTCAGGAATTTTTTCCTTAGTTCTAGATTGTTTCTCTCCTTGATTAACTTCCATCCATTGCTTCTTATCCTACCCTCAGGTGCTTTGGAGAATAGCTTCTTTGCAGCAGCTCCTGAAGTATTGGAACGCTACTATCATGTCACCCCTAGTCCTTCTTTTCATCAAACGAGACATACCCAATTCCAGCAGCCATTCTTTATATGTTTTAGCCCCCAGCCCCTTAGCCATCTTTGTTGCTCTTATCTGCACTCTTTCTAGAGTCTCAACATCTTTTTTATATCATGGTGACCAAAATTGGATGCAGTATTCCAAGGGTGGCCTTACCAAGGCATTATAAAGTGGTATTAAAACTTCACGTGATCTTTATTCTATCCCTCTGTTTTTGCAGCCTAGAACTGTATTGGTTTTTTGGCAGCTGCAGCACACTGCTGGCTCATATTTAAATGGTTGTCCACTAGGACTCTCTCTCACAGTTACTATATTGAGCAAGGTACCACATACACTGTACCTGTGCATTTAGTTTTTCTTACCTAAATGTAGAACCTTACTTTTTTCACCATTGAATTTCATTTTGTTTATAGCTAACTAGAAGATGGTTGGTTAGATTCGTGCTTGGTTAAAAGAAATACTTTTAGTAGAAAAGAGATCACTGAAGATAACTCAGCATCTTATGGCTATAAAAACGAAGCATTTTGCTCTTTGTATTGCTGTGGCACAATTACTATGCCTCCTAAAGCATGATAAATTGGCTACTTGCTTAGTTTTCCTGAAACAATGCATCACATGTAATTCCATTTAAAGAAAAGCAGAACTGATGAAAACTAGACTATGTATTTGTAATTCGTCCAAAGGTCATAAGGAAGGTGGTTAGTCCCAAAATAATGTCTGTTTTGTTTGCTAGACCCAGGGCAAGACAGACAAGTGCACTGACTTTGATAATGCAATGCAACAATTTCTCTCCCTAAAAAGGTTGCCTTACACCCTCCTCTTTATATAATAGTATGGTTTTATGTAACTGTGGATAAATATTCAGAAAGAAGAATGAACAGAGAGGGTTCATTAACGACATAGATGAGGGAATAGAAGGGGAACTTTCCAAATTTGCAGATGATACTAAGCTAGCAGGAATAGCTAACATTCGAGAAGATAGGCTCAAGATCCAGATGGATCTTGACAGACTAGAACACTGGGCCATATCTAACAAAATGAAATTAAATGTAGAGAAAAGTAAAGTCCTACACTTAGACAAGAAAAACCAAAGTACACATATAGACTGGGTGAAACCAGGCTTAATAGCAGTAACTGTGTGAGGGATCTTGGAGTCTTAGTGGAGTACCAGCTAAATATGAGCCGTCAATGTGCAGCAGCAGCCAAAAAAGCTAATGCAATCCTGTTGCATTAACAGAGAGATACAATCAAGATCAAGTGAGGTAGTAATACCACTCTATAAAGCCTTAGTAAGACCTGCAGTACTACATCCAGTTTTGGTCACCACACTATAAAAAGATGTTGAGACTCTAGAAAAAATACAGAGAAGAGTAACCAGGATGATTAGGGGACTGGAGACTGAAACATAATGAAGAATGGTTACAGGAACTGGGCTTGGCTAGTCTAGTGAAGAGAAGGACCAGGGGAGACATGATAGCAGTCTTCTAATATTTGAGGGGCTGCCACAGAGAGGAGGGAATCAAGCTATTTTCTAAAGCACCTGAAGGCCAGATAAGGAATAATGGATGGAAATTGAACAAGGAGAGATTTAACCTGGAAATAAGGAGGAACCTTCTGACAGTGAGAACAATTAACCAATGGAACAGCTTGGCCTTGGAAGTTGTGGGAGCGCCATCACTTGAGACCTTCAAGAAGAGATTGGACTCCTATCCAATGGTGTAGGGTCTCCTGTTTGGGCAGGGGGTTGGACTATATGACCTACAAGGTCCCTTCCAACTCTGATTATCTGTTAATTGGGTCTATCTAGAAATATACAAGCAGGATGCCCTGATGTCTCCTCAGGAATGTACATGTGCTAAAATCCAAGAGCTTAATCAAAGAGGTAACCAGTAATTAGTTTAGCTAATGCTGTGTGATTATTTTCCCTATTGTTAGTGAAATTTGTCTTTCGCTTTCTTGATTTTAGAAGGGAATGTTAGTCTTTTTCACTTGTGCAAGACCATGTGATCATACAGTTATCTTTTGTGTTTCATGATTTTTAACTTCAGTATTTCTAAGCAGGGGTAGGAAGATTGAAATCACCATGCTTTCTATTTCCTAGAGCTGTGCTGAAGGGCCAAAGCTGGAGTACAAGGTTTAAGGTGTCTCCAACTTGACAAATTAGGAAGGTGAAGAGGATCTTTTCCCGAGCTTGTTTGGAAGAAGGAATCCACCTGAGAGATGTTTAATCACTGTTTTTCAACTTGGGCAGCTTCAAAATGTGTGGATTTCAACTCCCAGAATTCCTCAGCCAGCATGACCATGCTTAAGAATTGTAGAAAGAGGCTTATTTCTTTATGAACCGTTAGGCTAGAGGTCTGCAAGAAATCATAAGGAATCCTTTCATGCTAGAAATCCTCAAGACACAAGAGGGGTTCCGATAATTTTAACAAATGCTACAATGGTTGTAGTTGGCCAGTAACAATGATAACATCCTGGGAATTTAAGTCCATACATCTCAAAGTTGATCAGGTTGGGCAACACTGTTTTACATTACCCATATCCCTCTCCCATTCTATAGGAGAGTGAAAAATAACAGCCATTATTATGTCATTATTTTCTAAGTCTATAATATTTGAAAATATTTAGAATTTAGGTACTTAGAATTTGAAAAAAAAATTACTTTGAAAAAAAGAGTAAAAAAGATTCTCCATTACCCTTTCAGTTGCTAGATGCGCTGTGTGTAGAAAAACTAACTGCTTTCCATTTGCACTGTTACCCTTGTCCCATCACTCTGAGATCAAAGAGGATATTGTCTTCTGCCCTAATTCCCCTCTCCCTCCCAACAGTTCTGAATACTGGCTGCTATCTGTCTTAATCTAAAGCAACAAAAGAACACTATGTTGATGTACTGGCCAGCCCTGGGCTAGAACAAAGCGAGAGCATTTAGAATTAGGGCTGTGGGATAACCCTGATGTTGCTGGCTGGTTGGGGGCTGGCTGGCATTGAGAACGGAAAGCCTGGTGTGGAAGAAGAGCTGAAAATGAGATGCCAGCAGCCTCATCACCTTCCCCCTAAAGGTTGGGACACCCCCCCCCCCACTGTTTTTCTCTGGTTAAAACAGGCTTTTTCAGGTTTAGGGAAGGGTACAGAAAATCCTATCCCCTCCCCATGTGCTGGCAATGACCATGGGACAAATACTCATATCCAGGCAATCTTTGTCACTCTGCAAAACTTTGGGCTTAATCTCCTGCTTCTAATGGGTAGAATCATATATTTATTTCACATGGCACTCTTGAAGTCTACTGATTTGACAATAAGGTAAGATTGGATGAGTTTACTCACGTAGACCTATAAGATCTTTGCCAACTGTTTGCATTTCAGGCTTCTGAGTCACAATTCTGTCTTGACTGAACAAGGAAATGACTTCTTCCAGTTGTGTTCAATAACTGTTGTTTTCATGGGCTTGTCCATGCAGTTTTCTTGGAAACAATATGGAAAGTAGTTTTTTTTTTAATTGCACCTTTTCAGGCTGTTTTTCAACTTCCCATTTTAGCCTACAGCTAAAAATATCAGAGGTGGGATTCGGACTGGTCCTATAGAACTGGTTGTTATGATTCTGCCCAGTTCGGAGAACCAGTAAATTGTGCCCCTGGCTGGCCCCTCCCCTCCCCCTCACTCCTTTCCTGACATGCACACCACCAAACTTGCCTGCTAAGCTGTTTTTTTTCTTTATCCCCACCATCAGTTGTTCTGTTGTGCCAGATTTAGATTAACTAGAAAGAAGGAAATCATTGGATTTCTTGCTTTCTCGCTAATCTAAAAGTAGAACTGAACCTTCCTTAGGACTGACACTTCTATTTTTCAGTGCAGACTCAGGTAGCAAATTGCAGAAAAGTAGATCTTTAAGTGAATTTGTGATTCTGTGAGCAACTCCATCTGCCTGCCTGCTTTGCCTGCTTTTGGGTAAAAGTTGCTTTTTTAATAAGATAAATATTTACATAAATATTTACAATATTTACATACAAGCCACACCCAATCAGTCATGTGACCATCAAGCCACACCCACAAATTAGGCCATGCCCATAGAACTGGTTGTTAAGAAATTTGAATCCCACCCCTGCTTAGTATCCCGATAGTCTCACTTCTGTGTACTAACCAGACCTGGCTCTGCTTAGATTCAGAGCTGAGGGAAAAAAACCAGCACCCCCCCAGATCAAGAAATTAGTCCATTTTCCTTTGATGTGCACATGCAGGAGAATTTGGTACTTTGAGTAAGAAAGAGATTGGGAAATATTCAAAGATGCAGTAGAACATCTTCTCAGTGCTCCACTATTTGGGAAGTATTAGAGACCCTTCAATAAGCCACAAACGTCCTGCAAATTGCAAATCCAGTCCCACCCACCCATCCTACCCCCACAGTTCATGGGAGCAGAAAAATGTCATATCTCTTATATTACTTCTATCTGAACAGATCCATTGAAGTCATGAAACCCAATATCCTTCTCAGTGCAAGAATCCAGATTAAAACACCCTTGTAAATTAGCGTTCCAACCACTGCTTAAACAGACCAGTAAAGGGTTGCTCACCACTTCTTTCTATTCCAGTAAGAAAGGTTGCAGAAAAGATCATTGGGCCACAGCTTCAGCACTGGGAATAGTACTAAAGATAGTAGAATAAACTCTGTTTCCATCAATCAGCCTCAAATTGTGTTTGGTTCTTTGGCAACCTATTCATTTACCAGCTGCCATTCAGTCTGTGAATCACGACAAATCTAATCACCTTTATACAGATACTCTCATCGAGCCAGGTTTCCTGTACCTTGATTTCTTTTTTAAATGAAGAACTATGTATTTATCTCTATTAAATTTCATTCTGGTATTTTCAGCCCACTTTTGTAACACTTTTGTAATTATATATTGTAATGTCCATGAAGAAATGTTGAGTACCAGTCCCAGATCACAATCCCATCTCATCGTACTTTACCTTACTCCAGTTTGATGAATAACACAATAAATATTCTTTAAATGTTTTTTCCTGCTAGTTATGGTTCCACTTAATTGACTATCTTTTTTATAATTAAATAGGTTGCAAATCAAAATGTTTTAAACTTTTTTATTTTATTGCTTTGTTAGTCAAGATATATTATATCCACAGAATTTCCACTCTTAAAGAACTTACTTAAAAATGAAATAAAATTAGTTTGACAGTCTTGTTCTTGACAAACTTATCACTGAATTGTTTCTGAGTGCTTACAGATCAATCCATTTTATGATATAAAGCAGGGATATCAAACTTGATTTCATTGAGGGCCGCATCAAGGTTGTGTTTGACCTCAGGGGGCCAGGATGGGTGTGGCCAACTCAACGTCACTTGTGTTAGGGGCACCTGTGGTAGCCCACGCACTCAAATGTGCTCCAGAGCTCCATTTTTGGTTGCAATGGCCTCCTGAAACCTTATGCTAGCAAAAATGGACATGGGAGGGCTCAATTTCTGCTAGCAGAGGCACCACGGGCCAGTCCCTCACTGTTTTCAGGGTAGCTCCATGGGCCAGATTTAAGCGCCTGGCTGGCCAGATCTGGCTCCTGGGACTTGAGTTTGACACCTTTGATATAGGGTATCAATCGTCTCAGTTATCAAGATTGACTAATATCTCTAATTGTTTTCTAGAAATAGGAATAACATTTGCTCTCCTCAAATGTTACTTCACCTGTCATCCAGTCCTTGTGATAATTATTTAATACTTCATTCTTTGAAATGTATACGCAATATACAGATGTAATTTCATCTTTCTAAAATCAACATTTGCAGGAGACAGATAATTCTGCAAAGATTGTCTTTCTTATTTTTTAAACAGACACTGGAAAGTGAATGAGGCATGATAGACCTGACTTCTAGAGAGATTTCCTGTTGTGTTTTTTTCTGGCTTGCCAGCTTTTGAGCAGCACATATTAAAAACTGAACTTTATGCATATCAGTCATCATTGGCTCCTTTCTGCACTGCAGGTGAGTTCGGTAAGCATGCTGTAGCTGTTGACTGGAGACATTTTTCTGGGTGGGACCACCCACATACTCTGCTAGCCATAATGTATTGCTCTCTTTGCTACTAAGCTATAACAATCAAATATTGTTATAGGAAGCACCATTACATCAGTCAGTTTAAGAATTCTTAATCCCCCCAGGTTGTTTGGCTGTTTTTTATTTGCTGCCAATTGCCAATATTATTGTCAGTGCTTCTTTAGTAATGGATTCAGCTACTGAGTGCTAAGTGGATTGTATGCTTCAGAGATAAAGAAGGATCCATTAAAAGCTGCTGAGAGGAATTCCCAACTTTGCAGGGCTACTCTCTGTGAATTGTAACTTGTCTCCTGATCACCTGAAGACAATAAGCACTGAGCATGCTCCCTTGGCTGGAGAGAATCTGGAGAGAAAAAAAGAACAAAAGAAAATGCAAGTGAAGAAGAGTCTGGAGAAGAGCAGGACTAACTGACTGGTAGTCACACCTTCTCAACAGAAGCATGTCACATATGAGCAATCTTTTGCAGCAGGTTTAGACTTGCTTCTGTTAATCATTTTATTATTACATTTTACCCTGTCAGCTAGACATTTTTATTTTTAGGGTGGGAATTACAAATACATATAAAAATAACATGACATTAGTTTGAGTCCTCTTTCATTCATACATTTGCAACATAATTCAAACTTTGGAAAAATCCTACTACCCTGCAATTAAGATTGGCCAGCAAGTTGCTGAATAATGAAATAGGAAAAGGAGATGATATTCAGCAATGGCTGGTTCCTACAGAGGGCCTTTGCATTTCTTGTCGCTGCCTATGGCTTTTACCTTCAAGCCCTATAGGCCCTCTGTATTTAATTTGCTGGATCTAAGGAGATGGATCACAGTCAATTACTCATATTAGATATTGGTGGTAGTTTTGTATACATATGTATGCTTTGTAAAACAATATTTGCTGTGCTTCCATCTTTGATGGCAAGTGCAGGCTCATTGTCTGATGGATAACTTTTTAAATATATAAACAGCACCTCAGGAAAGGGGACGGGAAAACCAATGAAATTTGAAGTGAGGCAATAATAAACTAGTGTTTCTTAAACTTGGCCATTTTAAGACATGTGGACTTCAATTCCCAGAATTCCCCTGTCAGCTTGTTCAGGAATACAGAAAGGAAGATTTAATTTACAATATTGAACTCCTTGGCAATTTTTCCCCTCTTACAATGTCTTTCCTCAATATGTTCCTCCTGGGTATGCTGAATTGCAGTTATAGATAGGATTGAAGTCATAAACATGAGAAAGGTGGTTTAGGATCATTGCTACACCTCCAAGTTTGTCTTCCCAACAAGACCTTTTCCCCTTGCTTGGATGAGACATGCTATATCTGGAATATCTGTCTTTCCTAGCATTGCTATAGTCCTTGGCCAACCGTTTGCTCTCATTATCTGCTTTAGCTTTTTTGCTCCATACAGACTTGGCACAGGCTGAGAAAATACAGTCAAGTTTAAGAGCCTCACCCATGAAAACATTATGCAGATATGATAACATAAGCAGTTATGTGGGGAACTGAGACAGCAAAACACATACAAGAGCATTGAAGTATATGTGGGCTCCCCATTTACACAGAATCTCCTCAACTCAAGCATGAAAATGGGAAGAATGTGACAAGAGACTGTTGAGTAGCTGCAATCATATGCACTCTTACAGGTAGTCTTTGACTTACAACCATTCATTTAATGACTGTTCAAAGTCATAACGGCACAGGAAAAAATGAGTTATGACCAGTTCTCACATTTATGACATTTATAACTTTAAGGTTTATTATTTATATCTCTAACTCTAACCAAAAGGGCTTATCCAGGTATGTTCAAAATAAATGAAAAGAAAAACCCAGCAAAATGCTCATGAAGTGCACACAAAAAAAAACACAAATATTCATATCCTCCTTTGGCTGAGTCTTCTCTCCAATTCAGGCAGTTGACTGAGGAGGCAGGATTGTGGCTTGAGGTTAAGAGAAATATAATTGGGAAATACTGTAAGTTTAAAACAACATCCTGGAGTAGCTGAAGCCACTTGCTGATGGTCTACTAAAAACCTCTGAGTGTTATTATTATGAAGTCTGGAGAACTGGTGAAGTGACAGTTAAATGAAAGGAATCAAATATCCCTATTGTCACAAAGATATTAACTCCCCAGTCCACATTATAAAGTAATCAGAGACCTTGAAAGAAGTGTAATATGATGACTAGCAGACATCAGCATTAATTTCTTAGGAATAAACCTTGTCAGATTTATCTTGCATCTTCCTTAGTAAATTACAGTAATGATGTGGACATTCTAAATCTCAATTTTAGCCAAAGATTTGACGAAGTATGTTTCTCTGTTCAGCATGCTAATTAAGTATGTGTTGAATGACATAACAATTGTACATCAAGGTGACCAGAAAAATAATGATAATTAATTATTTAGAAATGGCTGAAAGTAATAGCATTAAATATAATAGAGAAAATAATGTAATTATACAAAGTGAGGGATTTTTAGCTTGGCCAAGTACATATATGAAATATCTTGGATTTGGAGTTGATGAATACGAGTTGATGAATTTGCATAAAACGTCATATGGAATCTTAAGTTGTATCATCACAGTATCATTTCCATACTGGGAAGTAATCACTCTGTTTACTCAAAAAACAATTATGTATATTTCTAGACATTATACTTTAAGAATGATTCAGATCAACTAACACAACGCAGAGAAAGATAAAGAAGGTAATAGAGATGTTAGAAATTAAGTCTTCTAGGAAGACATTGAAAGAAAAGAGAAGTGGGATATGATGTCTATTTATTTCACTTGAAATATTACAGGCTACCCAATGCATTGTTGTTTGCAAACAAAAAACCTCTCCAAGCATCTGAAGGGATGTCATGCAGAAAAAGGCGGAGACTGATTCTTGATCATCCAAGAATAATGGATTCAAGATTACCAGTAGGTGGCTTCCAATATAATGTTAGAAGAACTTCCAGATATAAATAATACAATAGTTTGATAGTAGAACAAGTGACCAAGAAAAATGTTAATAAATGAAGCATTGGGTAAAAAAAAAAAATACTGTTTTTGGGAAAAGCTTAAATTTGTATTCCAGCAGAAAGCTGGGCTTGACAACCTCAATGCCCCCTTCCAATTCTGTGATGCTGCTTGTATATCAAACCTGGAAGGCAGGGAGGTACTTACAATGTTCGTTGGACATGAATTATAATCCATCATAATTCATGTTAAAATGCATAGTTTTGTACAAAACTTTTGAACCTTTTGAAAAATTTCATCTGGCACAAACAGACCTGTACTTACTCTGAGCAGAAGCTGTATTTTGTACTTATTGCCAGCTGCATGCCAAAGGTTTTGGCAATGGAAACCCTGAATGGGGTTTAAATTCCAACCTTTTATCAACCATTGAGTTATAAATGAAGAAATACCTGATAAAGGTATTGAATAAAACCATAAGTTGGGCAACCTGAGTTGTGTTATTGCAAGGACTGAAAATGTTGCAGCCCTGCCATACAGACACAAGGATGCCTTAATCTGCTGCCTTAGAGATATGTTGGGTCTACAATTCCCAGAAAAATCCAAGAATAAGTGGGGCTTTCCCCGCCCTTCTCAGAATTCAGGACTCTGTGTGTGCACATGAGTACATGTGGTTTTTCTCTCCAAGACAAGATTCTTTGTTTTGAAAGAGCAGCTTTCATGGGCAATTTTAGAACAAGAGGTTGTCTTGTTCCTGTTTTTTGAGATAAACAAAGAAGGAAGAGGATGGAAAACGAAAGCAGAGAAGCAGATAGGGTGATAAGTGATCAACAATGTAAAAATATATAACTTTGATGCTGGGCTTCAACTCGAGAGAGCTTTCCAGCAACGCTGGCTTGCAAACTAGTTTGTGCATAAGTATGTTATCTACAGTACACCATATTTTAACTTCTGCTCTGCTTACAAAGTTCCTTCGTTCATTTCCCCCAGCATCATAAGATAAAACTGAATAGGATCATCCGAAACCCTGCAGAATCCATATAAGCTCACAGATTCAAAGGGTTGAGATATCTTTTTTTTTTTTGTCTGTACCAGTTTTATTTAGATGAGAACTAGATTTTAAACATAAGTTTGTATTTCTATTGGCATTCAGTAGTTCCTTCATCCTCTAGTCCAGAGGTCTCCAAACTTGGCAACTTTAAAACTTGTGGACTTCAACATCCAGAATTCCTCAGCCAGCATAGATGAGTGAAGTCTAACTATGCTACATATAGTTGGCCAAGGAAGTCGTATGCCGAAAGGTGACTTGGTGATGTGCACTCCACCTCTTAAATACTTGCATGTAACATCATAATCTTGATGCTTCTATGGCTAGGAATGGGTGCCTATGATGCTAAGGAAGAACTACAATTTAATTCCAATCAGTAAGTTTTACCTTAATTTTTCTAAGTCTAGAATTTAGGCTTAGACTTTAAAGTTTTTAAGCCAGTTTCAAATCCTTTTTTTAAATGCTTGTTTTCCCGTTTATATAAGCTGCTATTCCTTCCCCTCTGTGATAGTCCTTCAGATAGTTAAAGATTATCATATTTTTCCTGTCATTGTTGTAGTTAAACATACACAGGTCCTTTAATGAGTCCTAATTCGGCTTGGCTTCCTGATTATTCACTTTCATTCATCATCCATATTTTATATTTTTCAATTGCCCATCTCCCTCAAAGAGGGACCCAGGGTGGTGTACAATATAATATAATAATAAACAACATATGAAAATAACATTAAAATTAAATTAGGATTAGGATTAGCAACTTTAAAATTATAGCTTCATGACAATTAAGCATTGAAAGGTTTCAAATCCTAAAATAGCCATTTAATGTTGGTTATTACAAGGCAAAGGGGCTCTCATAGGATTGGCCAGTCTCACTGATTCATGGTCCACTGTGTCCCCCACGCAAGGCCACAAAGCCAAGATTTGACCACTGTGGAGAAGATCCAGAGACTGGGGGCTTTCCTCATCTCTACCAGTAGGAAGGTACAGACAGTAGTAGAGAAGGCTCTCTTCCTAGACCCCACCAGCCTGATAAAGTGAGATAAGCTGATGAGATGGGGGTGAATCTGCTTCTGTAGGTAACCTGGCTCTATCACAGTAAGGCTTTGACCAACACCTTGAACTGAACCAGGAAGCAAACTGGTACCCACTGTCCGATGCAGTTCATGGAGCAAGTATTTGCCCTTCCTTGGGCACCTGGGTAGCTCAGGAGCTATTCTCCTCTGAATTTGATTCAGTTTCTCCCAGATCATTTTGAACTGTTGGCCTGATATTTCAAGTTGTGTCTAACCAAGGCAGAGTACTGTGGCAGATTCCTGAAAATCTATATTTTTCCCTCTTTAAAATTAATCTTGTGGTTAACTTTGAAGAGTCACTGAGACTGAGTTGGGTGGCCATATAAATTTTCTTAAATATAAATAAAGATGGTAGCAGTGGAAGTGGGGATGCTGATGATAATAAAACTCATCTCTCTTTACTTGGGTTAGAGAAATCCTCTTTATAGAGGACAAATGGCAGCTTTTATAATTTTTTTCCAACTGATTCTCCTAGAACTGAATGTTTGCATGTTGGGTATTTAAAATTAAAAGCAGGGGGCATTGTTTATTTTCCTTTTTTCTATGATAAACTTTGAATATTTTATCTTTTGTGCTGTAGCTCAAGCTAAAAAACTCTAGCTACCTATCTGCACTGCAAAGAAAGAAGTTAATCATCAGAAAAACATCTCATTAAGCAATTGCCCCCCATCTCTATACCATTAACCAGCATGTAATTTGTATTTCTTTGCAAATGGTGGGGAAGAAGTTGTCCAAACAGCTTGCTACAAATAGCTCTTGGATTGCAAATATGTGCAATCCTACAATTTCATATTATGGGCAAGATTTTTTTTTTGAAAAGAAAAGATTTCTATTTATAACTTTGTTAAGCCATGTTGTATATTAGCCTACTTTGTACACAGAGAGGAGGTGGGGGTCTATTCACTTTAACTTGATCCCATCAAAGTTTCAAGCTTGTGAACGAAGGCAAATATTTCAAATCCTTTTCTGAACTTGGGCTATAAAAGGCTATTGTTCTGACCCAGCTCCCCAAACATGACAAACCCTGTGACGTGAACTCAAAAGATTCTTTTATTAGGAATTCCAGCAGCCGCAGCAAAAGTTTCTCTCGCAGTCCATCCAGCCAGAAGATGAATAGTTGTCTGCCACACCTATTCATCTCTGCCCCCTGCCTTTTATCTCCAGAGCGAGAGTAGGGCCTTGCTAGCAGCGGTGGCCATGAATTGGCCCACTGCTGTCCATTGCTCTCCTCTTCTCTGCCTTCTGCGCAGCCACACGTCTGTTCTGACCCAAACCTGGTTCCAAGAGAACAAACACAAGACAAAGGCAGCAGTATAACCTTTTTTATGTTTAAGCTAAGAATACTGTTTCTTCACAGATAAAAGGCTGTTTCTAACTAATTAGCTCCGACAAGAAAGAGCCTTGCCAAGTTTTTTTTCAAGTCTGCCAAAAAACAACAGATAATAGTTTACAAGAGTCTTCAAATACCAACTGTAATGTCCACGAGGCTGAGTTCAAAACGTCTTTGCCTTCTGCAAAGAAGGTTAGTATCACAGCTGGCTTTTATCTTCTTGAAGGAAGGGCTATTACCTTTCAGCCTTACTCCCGAGTCTCCTGTGCTGTTGTAACTGCTCTTTCCTCCAAGCAATCCTGTGCGCATGCGCACTTAGCACAGGCTCCTCTGGAACCTCCTCATCACTGCTGCCAGCCCCTGCAATCTCTGAAGGCAGCAATCCACTCCCTAATGGTCCTGGCCCCTCATCTGAGTCCTCGCTCTCCTCAGCCATCTGCACCTGCTGCCGGCTAACCACAACAATGTCAGGCACAGGACCCAGATGTTCCTCCTCTTCTTCATCAACCACCTTCAGACCAGAGGTGGGATTCAATTTTTTTAACAACTGGTTCTGTGGGTGTGGCTTAATTGGTGGATGTGGCTTGGTGGTCATGTGACTGGCTGGGTGTGGCCAACTCAATATCACTCACATCAAGGCAAGCATCTCCTCCCCGGCCTCTCATGACTGTGGGGATGCTGCAACAGTCGTAAGTGTGAAAAATGGTCATAAGTCACTTTTTTCAGTGCCATTGTAACTTTGAATGGTCACTCCACACAAGCAAAGTACCAGCAAAGGAGTGGAAAAAAACTCCAGAGAAGTTCCAGAGACAGGAAATCTAGTCCTGCCAAGAATGTAATAAGGCTTAATGGAGAAGCAGTTTCTGTAAGCAACACCAGAATGTTTCCTTCCTGCCTTCCTTACAGGATTAGGCCAGTAATTTCTTTTAACAACTGGTTCTCTGAATTGCTTATAATGTTAACAATCAGTTCTAGCGAATAGGTGCGAACTGGTAGAATCCCACCCCTGCTTCAGACCTAGGGACTGTTGACGCTCCATCTGAGGGCTGACAAATGGCCCAGGCTCCACCTCTGTCTCTCTCTCTCTCCCAGCACCATTCTCTCTTCCCCAGCTCCCAGATTGCCCTAATGCTGACCCTGACTACCATGCCTCTTCCTCCTCCTTCTCTGATTCAGCTGCTGGAGGGATCGGTGGCCAATAGGCCACAACAGCTATTTTCCTTTGGTGTATGTTCTGTAAATATAATTAAATAATGATAAAGAAATTGTTCTTTGAGTATCTAAGTTTGATTTAATCTATTGTAAGACTGAGCGCCAGATTGGTGTGGTGGTTTAAGGTTTCAGGCTGGAAACTAGGAGCCGCAAGTTCTACTCCTGCCTTAGGCATAAAGCCAGCTGGATGGCCTTGGGCAGGTCATTGTCTCTCAGTCCTATGAAGAAGGGAATGGCAAACCACGTCTGAAAAACCTTGCCAAGAAAACTGTAGGGGCTTATCCAGGCAGTTTCTAAGAATCAGACATGATTACATGGAAGAAAAAACAATTGTACAACTAAGACAAGAAACCATTTATGCATGGCTGGGAGCAAACCAGAAAGCTATCCATATAGTGCCACACTGAAACAAATATAGGGCTACACTTGTTCTGATTCTGAATTCCGGGCAACTATGCATACACATAACATTTACAAACTTCTAATATTGCCAGGATTTTTTTTCTTTAAAACATTGAAAACTCTTTAAAAAAATAACAATTTAAACAAAAACATTAAATGAGATAACAAATTCCTGCCTTCATGTTTTCCTTTTGTTTTTGGGAAACTTGCCAAAGCAGTTTACCATGATCCTAATTACCTAACTGCTTTTTTCATTGGACAGCAATTTTTCCCCAGTAAGCAAACACACACACACACACACACACACACACACACACACACACTTAATTTTCCTTTGAATGAAAAATGTACCATAAACTACAGACAGCATATATTTCAGTTATTGCTATGGCCACTGATTAGGTAACAGCACTTAAAAACAGGAACAGGACTTGTTTTTACAAAATGAATAGATAAAAAGGGCGTTGGTACTTACCTGATATGCCCGTTCTCTTTGAGCTGTGAAGAGCATCCAGTAGTGGGAGGTGCTTAGTCTCCGCATTCACAGGCTGAGCTTGATTTGTGGAACGCTCCTCCTCCACCATGTGACTCCTCAGCGTTCCCCAGTTTTGGTGAAGACGAGAGAAAAAAGCGCTCTCATCCTCACATAGAAAAAAGTTCATTGGGCGAAACAGGACCCCACAAGATGGAAAAAAAGAGGGGCTGGATGCTCTTCACAGCTCAAAGAGAACAGGCGTATCAGGTAAGTACCAACGCCCTTTCTCCTATGAGCTGTTCAGAGCATCCAGTAGTGGGACATACCAAAGCTTGGCCTGTCCTATGGGAGGGACTCCGTCTGGTCTGGAATCTCCTCCTGGTCTCTGTGGACCCTTTGCAGAACTCTTCTGCCGAAGAAAGCCTCAGCAGAAGCAAACACCTCAATTTTGTAGTGTCTAATGAAGGGCGATGGTGAATCCCAAGCTGCGGCCCGACAAATTTCAGTTATTGATGCTTGTGTGATCCATGCTGCCGAAGTTGCTGTACTCCTTGTTGAATGAGCTGTTATGCCCTTAGGCACCTGCAGAGATTAGGTCTGGTATGTTTTTGTTGTTGCAGCCCTTATCCAACGGCCTATCGTAGATGGTGAGACCTATGTAACCCTAAGTATTGGGCTGAAAGGACACAAATAAAGCTTCCAATTTCCAAAAAACCTCTGTACCCTTGATATAGATTTGCAGTGCATGCCTCACATCAAACTTATGCCATTGTCTTTCCATCCCTGTGATGGACTGGGGCAAAAATTTGGAAGAATAAGCTCTTGTACTCTATGAAAGGCCGAATTGACCTTGGGCATAAATGTGAGATTGGGGCGAAGAACCAATCGATCAGCATGAAAATGCAGAGATCTTGTCTGATGGACAAGGCTGCAATTTCCAAAACACGACGAGTCAAAGTGATCGCTACAAGGGAAACTACTTTGTACATTGGAAGTGGAGACTTGATGTTTTCAAAGGTTCAAAAGGTCCCTTAGTCAGAGCCACAAGGACCTTGATAAGGTCCCAGATGGGATAACGGTGCACTGCTAGAGGGCGTATAATTGGAGGCTCCTCGAGGGAAAACCTTATGTATGGATGATATGAAAGAGAACTGAGGCCCTCTCAAGTGAGAACTGATGCCAAGGCCGCCACCTGCTTTGAGTGACAACCCCTTATCAAGTCCCTCCTGTAAAAACTCTAGAGTCTGAGCAACAGAGGGAGAGGCAGGATCAATTTGAAACTTACTACACCCTTTTGCAGAAGGTGGATCATGTGGCATTGTAAATGCAAATTGTTGAGGGGCGTCTGGCGGCTAGGATAGTGTCGATAATCCTATTGGAGAGCTTTCCACCCTTCAAACCACTCCGCTCAACCTCCAGACGGTCAATTGTAACCATTGAGAGTCCGGATGTTGAAGGGGGCCCTGAGTTAATGAGATTCTGACTGAATTCTCCAGGGAGGAGCTACCAACAGACTGCGGAGGTCTGCAAACCATAGCCAACTGGCCAGTAAGTTGCTACTAGAAGTAATTCCGCTCTCTCGTCTAGTAACTTCTGGATGACCTTGGGAACCAGCAGAAGTGGAGGGAATACATACAGGAGAAAATTTATTGAATTAATTTATTGAAAATTAAAATATTATACTGTTAAGTAGTTTGTTATCATGAGTGATTATTATGATTGTAATAATTATTATAATATTATTGCTACAATTGCTTTGTAATTGCTCCTATGAGTAGTGATATATGTATGTTCCAATATTAATAATAAAACAACCAATATTAATGAGTAATCCAATTAGCCAAATAACAAATGCCTAAGGCCCGGATTGATGATTATAAGGGCCTTCAGCAGCTTCTCTGCACAGGCGGACACTGGCCTAGGTGCTTGCTGCTGTGCCACTGAGAATAAGGCTGTGAGGGTTAAGCCAACAATTTTAAAAGCGAATTAATTATCCTCGAGTGCAGGTCGCCAAAATGAGGGTAAAGCAACTCTCCGAATCCTGAAGGAATTCTGTTGCTTCGAGCAGAAAATACCTCACACAGCTCAGGGAAGACAGATAAGGCGCGCAGCCACGAGATGGCACTCAAGATGGCCTCCAGCAGTTAAAGTCTTTTCGCGCGCTTCTCAGCAGCAGCTTCCGCCTTGCAAACTAAGCCAGAGCTCAAATGAAGCCTGAGCTCTCAAACAACAGAACGGCGGAGAAGAAAGGGGAATTAATTCTAATTAACTTCCCAACTGAAGAAAACAGCGTTCGGAGGGGGGGTAAAGGCGATACGACTTTTAAAATGAAATATCAAGCTGCTAGCAAGCAAACGGAATAAAAACACAGCGGCAATCAAAACTGGCAGAGGTAAGAAAATTTTATCTGTGGGGAGATGGAGCAGAGCAGCTCCAAAAACCTCCCACCACCTTTTTTTGGGGGGGGGGGCATGAACAGTGCTTCCCTTAAACGGGACTCTCAGACTGATAAGGAATTGAAGGCTAAAGACAAAAGGAAAAAACCAAAGGAAAACCGAACTGCAATCAAACCTGCTAATATTCCTGTTTCAGTCAAGGAAGTATCCAAAGCACTGCCTGTCTCGCATGAGGCTGAGCAAAAACTGGGGAATGCTGAGGAGTCACGTGGTGGAGGAGGAGCATTCCACAAATCAAGCTCAGCCTGTGAATGCGGAGACTAAGCACTTCCCCACTACTGGATGCTCTGAACAGCTCATAGGAGAATAGGAGCTACCCCCTTTGACTTATTCCTGTTTCTAGAAAGACTGCACACGATACTTATGTCAAAATTAAAATTGGAAATGTGATGTGGGATGGACCAACTTCCCTTCATTACACTATTCCTGGGTATCCTGATTTTTTTTCTCTTATAGGATCAATTTTTCCACTTCCAAAAGAAAATCTGTTATATCGGACTTCTGGTTTGAGCTTCTTTGGTGACAGACCAAACCTCGTCTCTCCGAGGCTTCGATCCGTGCTCGCCACTGGAGCACCCCGAGCTGGCTGATTTCAGGGCTAAGACACCCTGTAGAGGTGGTGAAGAGGGGGGAGACTCCCTGAAGGGTTGAGGAGAACCGCATCTCTCCTCCCCAGCTGGCCATTACTCCCTTTCCCAAAGGCGGTTGCAGCAATGGTCAGAAATGGCCACCATAAAGAAAAACTCGACTGGAAAAGAATGTGCAGGAGGAAGATAAGAAGAGAAAGTTTTGGTTGAGTATTTGTTGCAAAAGCAACAAATAAGGTACCATGGAATTTAAACTTAACAACATTGTTTCCAAAGAAGATTTTGAAGCTGCAAAGGAGAGAGAGAATGGAAAGGATTAGGTTTTTTCTTTTTTCCCTTCTTTACACTGACAGCTAAGAGACTTAAGCAAGAAATTGAAAAAAAAAATCCACTTTGACATTAATAGGCATCTAAACTGAAAATAAAAGTCAAAGGAATAATTAAGATTTCTGGACATTTAAAAGCTTTTAAAAGCTGGAAAGAAGAGAAAAAGAATAGAAGGGCGGGATCTGGAAAAATGGAGGAGACTGCCTGGAATTAAGGAATGGAACTGTAATTAAAAGGAACTTACAGTGAAATTTTAACAAGATTCCTGAAAGATACATTTTAATGGAAACTTGGTAACAAAATAATAGAACCCCAGGAAGAGAAAGTGGAAAAAAGAAGCAAGTAGAAACGGCCTTGGATTATTTGGATTACTTGGTGACTTTTGGTTTTTGCATCTAGATGACTAAAATTAACTGGGTGGTTGTTTAAAAGTTTTTTAAATGGTATCACTCTTAGAAGAACTGAAAATGGAACTTTAAAAAATGGAAAGAAGATGCACAAGAAGGGTGAAGTTCTTTTGGCTTCGTGTTTCAATTTTTAGAAATGGAGATCTGGAACTATGAAAAGCAACAAGAGATTGGGACAAAGAAAAAGCCATCTTTAATGATCAAATAATTTTAAGTAGGGGGAAAAAAGAAAAGGTGGGAAAAAGAGTAAAAGTTTTAAGACTAAAAAAAACAACCAAAAAGAAGGACAATTTGAAAGATAAGTATAATATTAGAAAGCAATAGAAGAGGGTATTACAGAGAGTTAGAAGTAGAGAGACGAGGGGGTAAAAAGGGGAGGGGGAAGAAGAGGGGGAAGAAGGTAAGGAAAAGAAGTTATAAAAGACAGAAACAAGAAGTGGAGAAAAAGGGAAAAGATATAAGGATTGTAACCATAAGTTTGTTAAGAGATAATGGGGTGAAAATTTAATTGTAAAAGGGATTCTGCAAAGGTACATAAGATAGCATTGTTATATTACAAATAGAAATAATTTTAGAAAATATGATGATGGATAAAATATTTATTGTAATGTAGTGGGATGTTTGTTAATAAATGAATTAAAATGATTGAGAGAATTAAAAGGGAACATTTTTAATTATTAGTAATGATTTATAAAAATATAACTAAGAAATATGGGAAAAAAGAATTAACCATGGAAAGTTTATAAGTGTTCCCAAGGAAGTATGATATTCAATTGAAAAGAAATGTTAGATATGTTAAGATTTTAATGCCTATTAATGAAAGAATTGAATTGGAATGGGATGTGTGTTTTATTTACATATATACATGTATATGTCTGTTGATCTTCTAGGTCTCTATTATGTCTTAGTGTTTTTTTGTGGATCAAGCTGGTGATTTTGTTTTTGCAGGCTCAGACCTATGGAACAGCTGTCCTGCCCTACATAAGAGGTACTACAGACAAAATCAGTAAGATACTACACAGGCATCACATCAAGACTGCCTTCAAAACAGACAAAAAAATAGCAGCCATCCTTAGAAACCCCAAAGATAAAATTGACCTGGAAAACCAAGGCATATACGAAGTTCCCTGTGCATCATGCCCGGCCACATACATTGGGCAGACCAATAGAAGAATAAGTACCCGCCTGGATGAACACAAAAATGCAGTAAAAAAGCTGGAACACACCTCCTCACTAGTCCAAACACATGAAAGCCACAGGTCACAACATCAACTTCAATGGCACCAAAACCCTAGCCACTATAGAAAATCCCAGCCACAGAATCATCAGAGAAGCCATAGAGATTGAAAAAAGACCTGAAAGCATGAATAGAAGAGATGATTCCACCAGACTGTCAATCATTTGGAAGCCTGAACTCTCAAAGAGAAAGATCTCCACACCACAAGCCAGGCAAACACCTGGGCACAAACAGACTCCCTCTGATACCTCCAGCTCGAACACACCGCAACCAGGCACCCAGATGAAACCTAGCTTCCTAATAGATAACAGCTGTCCTTTTACTCGAAGCCAAGCTGCACTGAAAGCCTCCAACACAGGAATACAGTGTTGCCAGTCAATCAAAGCCACAAAACAGACAGAAGAAACCAGAAACACCAATCAAACAAACTCCAAGTCCAATAAACACAGACCAAGACTCCCAACCAATCAGGATGTAGAAAAAACCATCCTGGGACAACAGTAGGCTAGCCTCAAATTTAAAACTAACAGCTGTGATAGCCAGGCCCACATACGAACTCAATACAGAAGCCTGATGATGGCAGATGAGATTCTGCTGAAACGTTGCTACAACTTTAAAAGCACTACAATGACATGGGATAATATCCGAAGGAAGCTCGGATATTTATATATTTATATATTTATATATTTATATATTTATATATTTA
>BLBF01000036.1:3928582-3943020 GCA_015471245.1 Laticauda colubrina
AATAAGATATGGAATAGAATATAAAAATGAGCATGAAATTGAGTTTTGTGTCTGTATGAAGAAGTGATAACCTGGGACCATGCTATTTTTAAAAAAGATGTTTTATTTGTATTTTGTTTTTGTGAAAACCCAAATAAAATTTTCAAAAAAAAATATCTGTCATATCAAGAGAGAGTAGCAAATAATTCATTCGAAATCTAGAGTTAGCAGTTACAAAAAAGCAAAATTACAAAATCAAGAGTCAGTTTTAGATCACTTTCACCACCCCATAATTGGCATGTAATTACTCTATTATTTTTCAAGGATCAAATTGGCTTCTCATATCAATGATATTTCATGTTTGTTAAAATATGTCTTATTTCTTATTCATAGGAAACGCAATGGCTCGGCTGGAAAGCTGACAGCCCAGGTTTGTGACCTGAGAGTCATGAAAGGGGATCAGCTCCCATTTTTGCCCCAGTTTCTTCCCACTTAGCAGTTCAAAAGCATGGAAATGCAAGTAGACTAATAGGTACCACTTTAGTGGGAAGGTAATCACGTTTCTTGCACCTTTGGCATCCACCCATGCTGACCACATGGCCATGGAAAATCTCTTTGGACAACACTGTGGCTCCCTTGGTCAAAAAACAGAGATGTGCATCATGTCCTAGAGACAACTGGACAAGGAAACCTCTACCTTTACCTTATCTCTTATTCAGTAACTCAAAGGGACACCCTTCAAACTAGATATAGTTTCTCTTTCAGCCAGTGAGGATATTTGGAATGTGTGGATACTCTGTCAAAATGGCTGCTTGTCTTAGAAAGCACGAACAATCAGAAACTTCTATTTTTTTATTGCTTTTTAAAAAAATAACTGGAAAAAGCAAACAAACCAAAACTCATAATTATAATACAAATACTTACCAAAACTATACATAAAAAGTATTTAATGAAGTAAAAACATGACACAAAAAAGAAACAAAGTATATCATTATAGCAATTACTAAGTTACAATTTTCTATACCTTAGCTAATGTTAGTGATATTCTAATGCATATATACTTCAATATATTTTAATAAGTACCACTTTTTAACCTATCTTATTTTGTTTGTGATTCTTCTGTTTTTATTGGGAGATCTGCTTTTGCATTTTAAGGGTTTTAAAAAGATATAATTTACTTAGAAGGCAGATTATCAATGGTATTTAAGTGAAAATGCTCCAGACATTTATGCAAAACAATTGGCCAAAAAGCTACTTTTTGAACAACAAAGGCAACCTTCTTTTTATTTTTATCATGTTTGACTGCAACTCCTACCATTCTTTTATGTAAAAATTCCACCTCTACTATAACAAAGAGATAATCCCCATTCCATTTCCCCATATTCAATGAATCTGCTGAATGGTGGCCTAATCCTGAGTGCTGATCAGTCAAAATGCACGTCCCTGACTTGTAAAAGTGACATAATAAGACAGTCAGCAAGCCAGCAATAAATTTCTCGGATTTACCCTTTATCCTGCTATGATTCAGTTCTGTTGCCCCTTCTAACCCCGATGGGATGTCCCAACATCTGCAACAGTTACAGCAATTCTCCCTATCTTGCATTCTCTGCTCGGCACTTATTCGTTTACACACACGTACAAATTTATAATCTGTTGTGTTTCTTCCTCTTAGTCACAAGGGGATGTTGTTACTCTGAATCAGCCTAAAATGCTTTGGATGCCATTGCCACAGCCAGCTTCATGACACTTTTCAGTTGGTTTAATTGACCTGTTTATGTACGAGCTTATGCGATAAGTGGCAAAGGAAGGTTGTTGACAGTGATGTAATACGAGACTTCTGCCCTTCCATACACATTACAGGATAAGTCCTGAAATCTGCTCTGAGTCAGATGCATAGACACAGAGAGTCTGAAACATTTGAACAAGGCAACTGGCTGCAAGATACTGTACTGTACTCTCTCCTCTTCTTCCTTAACATCAGCCTTTCTGAGACTGAGAGATATTGTCTGTGCTTCAAAACAGGAAGGACATCCTGCAGGATGACATTGGTGACATTGGTGGGGGCCACAAGTTCCATTTAAATCTAAGCATTTTAATAATTATAACTATCAATTATGTGAAGTATCTTCTGGTAGCTTCAGTTCCTGACTAGAGAGAGAATTCTGAATACTGTAATTTGGTACGTGCATTTTTTAATCATCTTGCACATTTAAATCATCAGTTCATAAAATAGGTTTTTCCTTGTGTAAAATGCTAGATCAGCTTACAGTGCTGTAAAAACAACCCAAAATACATATTTTTGTGCTTATGAATTGGTGTCCATAGAGTATTTTAAATTGGGAAAGGGGAATTCCTGTCTCCTTCCTCTCCCATTTTGCAATATTCATATCCAAAGCTGTCAACTGTCGGTGATGTTATTTCTTTATTACTTTGAACTTTCAACATAGTAGAATGTCAGCATTTTGGCCCAATATTCTGGGGTTTATTCCTCAGTATGATCACATCTACTGCAGCCCTTAGAGAAAAAAATAAGAGCCTTTGCCTAAAATTTTTAAAGTTAATAAAAATTTTATGCTCAGCAGCCAAAGTTCGGGGCAGGGCACATTCCCCCCTCACAATTGGTTCCTCTGTAAACTGCAATTTTAAAGGCACACACATCATGCACAATTCATAAATGCAACGCCTTTCCCTTGGATATCTGCACCAGAGTACCCCATCTATCTTAAGCTAGGTCTTTAAATTGTGGTATTCTGCAGTGTAAACTTTTAAGGATTATTAAAAGCCTGCCCTTGCAGCCATTGAGCTTCTTCCTTTCACAATTGTTGTGCAGAGACTGTTCCAGGGCGGGCTAGAAGCAGAAAGAGATAGATAGCTTGACTGGTAGTGTAGCATTCCAGGAAAAAGAGCCAGAGGGAATGCTCTGCTTCCAGAGCCTCTGGGAGGGCTTCACCAATTGCTTTTCCTTCCGAACCAATGAGGAATTGAGAAGCAGTTCCTTTTCTTTCTGTTGCTAGCCTTGGAAAGAAAGGAATGCATGAGGTTCCTGGGTTGTTGGGAAGGGACTTCATCCAACATCCTAGATTGTTGTGTTTCTGAAATCGAAGACATATTGCCTGTGTCTCTCTGTGTGTATACGCGCACGCATTTGCAAAATTGTGTCAGTGGCTGTGGGTTAATTTTGCCTCTGGAGAGAGATCAATTTAGCATGTGGCAAACAAATGTCCCCGAGCAAGAACCGCAAGAGAAGATTTGGGAGAGAGCCAGGAAACTGGAAGGGAGGGGAGATCTGACCAAGATTGCTCAAGCTGGGAGAGCTACGGAGGAAAATGAAGGGAGTGGGGGTGGGGTGGGCAGGAGGAGTTAACAAGTCCACCCTTGCATTGCCAGCCCTGATCTAAAACTGGAACAGATTTTAGCATTCGATCTGCATAAATCAGCCAATGTTGCTTGGCCTGAAGATGTAGGGAGAAGAAAGACTAAAGTGCTCTACACTCTCCATATAACACAAGAAATCTGTATACTATACTTACTTTCTCTGGCATTCACAAACTGAAGAAAATCAAGGGCAAGAGACCACTTGAAACAAAGATATTTTAAAAATGGATCATAGAGAGAGACATGCTTTGCAAGTCCTGTTTTATATAGCCTGGTTTTGCTTTAAAGCACCAAACAAGTCACTTTTAAAACCAGAACAATTTTTAGAAAACTAAAATATCTAGGAAATAATACAGTAACTATGCTGGGGAATGTAGGTCCCAGGGACTGTAACCACTGTTGTAATATTTTTAAAAGGACATGGTTGATTCTGTCCTGCAAGCTTTCCCAGATAACTACAGTATATTGTTTGATTATTAGATGATCAGCAGTGCAATCCTTGGCTCTTCTTAAAACAGATCAGTATTGGAGACTGTTATTTTTTTTGATTTCTGCCTTTTTCTAAATTGCTAAATTCTTCACAAGTTTCCAGAGAAATGCTAATGAAGAATTTATTAATAAAAGCAGCTATCCAATATCTGTTTTTCTTCCATTCTGGGGCTTAAAAGTGGTATGACTTTGGGCGAGTTACTTTTTAGCCCAACCTGCCTCAAAGTTTTATTGTAGTGGAGAAAACAGGAAGAGGACATTATGTATATTTGCCACTTGAGTTACTTATAAAAGTAATAAAGGTGGGATAAAAATCTTAATTCCCATCCAGACTAAACCAGCTTTGCCTATGCAAGGTGGTTGCGTTGTGTGCCCTTAGAGCCTGGGTTTTAAAGTTTAAAAATATAGTTGTTTTAGTGTGGAGTACTTCAGCAAGTATCTTAAGATTGTGGATGATACAGGAAGCAGATAGAGCAGCAACCTTTTGGGCACCAGGGATGGTTCAGTGGAGAGAGGATTTTCCATGGACCAGAAGGGGTGTGGTTCGCATGTTGCCTGCATCCCACAGACTTACAGAGTTGGAAGGGATCATCTAGTCCAACCCTCTGCCCAAGCAGGACACCTACACCATTTCTGACAAATGGCAGTCCAATCTCTTCTTGAAAAGCCTCCACTGATGAAGCTCCCACAACTTCTGAAGGCAAACTGTTCCATTTGGTTGTTCTCACTATCAGAAAATTTCTCCTTATTTCTAGGTTGAATCTCTTTGATCAGTTTCCATCCATTATTCCTTGTCTAGCCTTCAGGTGCCTTGGAAAATAGCTTGAGCCCTTCCTCTCTGTGGCAGCCGCCCAAATATTGGAAGACTGCTATAATGTCTCCCCTGGTCCTTCTCTTCACTAGACTAGCCAAGCCCAGTTCCTGTAACCGTTCTTCATAAGTTTTAGTCTCCAGTCCCCTAATCATCCTGGTTGCTCTTCTCTGTATTTTTTTACAGTCTCAACAGATTGGGCTTCTCTTTTTTGCACAACCTGGTTTCTGGCATGCCACATCTCAGTGCTAGTCCACGGAGCAAGGGTTGGGGACCCCTGAGATAGAGTACATTCTGCATCTTCACTGGAACAGATGCTAAGTCAGAATGGAATAGATTGAAATTAAAGGTAGTTTAAAAATTTAAATATATATATCTTTGAACATAAATATATGCAATTACAGAACTATTGGAAAATTTAATTGAAAGTAGTTCCCAATTCAGGAAGTTTAAAACATTGCATAAATGTTCTCGGGATGTTTAGCAGTGTGAATAAAGATACTAGGTACTAGACTGAACTTTTGTTCAAATTTTTCTTCTATATATCCAAGATGGGGATCTCATCAAAATCTATGCATTAAATATGCAATAATATTTACAAAAAGATAGCTTATATTGAATATTAAGTTGCAATGCTCAAATTTTAGATATGTTTGAATATTTTAATAAAAGCATCATTGGTTATAAAAAAGGTTTGAAAAGGGTTGCTGTGAATACTGAATTACACTTACATATTGATACAGATTTTCATTAGAATATGATTGTGCACTTGCTTTTTTTTAGATTATTGTGCTCTATGCTGCAATTTTAGTAGTTTTACGGTTTACTTAGATGTACCATTATTGTTAATAAAATTAACACTTTAGATTTTTTTCCTTATTCAAAAATTGTGTAATATGTGAAAGAGAGAGAGACAGAGAGAATGAAATGTGACCACTTGTGGCTTATGCATAGCCCAACAGATCTATGTTGTAAACATCCAGAGAGCCACCAGATGGCTGGAACAAATTAAGGTTGCCCGTTTGTTCAAAGCTAGCACTTGCAGTTTCTCACCCAGATCTGGTAGCCTCAGCTAAAAATAATAATAAGCGCAAGAAGATGAGCTGATAGGACCACAGGGTAGAGAAAGTAATAGAAAATGAATAAGCATTTAAACAGGCACCTGCCACATAACATACCAGACTTAACAATTGTTGGTAAGAAAGATAAAAAAAAATCTGGGTAGTGGATATGGCAATACCTGGAGACACAAAATAGAAGAGAAAGGATTTTGGAGAACATAACAAAACACAAGACCTGCAAATAGAAATAGAAGAACTGTGACAAAAGAATGCAAAGTAGCACCAATAGTATAGACGACTTAGGTGCAGTCCCAAAACAAATGAAGTACTACTTGAGCACCATTGGCATTGATGAAATCCCCATCAGTCAATTGCAAAAGACAGTTTTTCTGAGAACAGTTTATACCCCATGACATTATCTTTAAACACCATCAAGCATCCACATCCCAGGTTTTTGGAAAGAACTCGATAGATGGATTAAAAATGCCAAATCCAGTATGAACATCTGGCTGACTGTACAATGAATTATAACAATAATAATAATAATAAAATAAAGCACTGCCAAAGTGCCAATCTTAAACATATCATTTCCTCTCCAGAGAAATTCAGAAGCTCTAATGGCTAACTTGCTCAGTTAAAGATTTAATATATGCTTTCACCGTATACTAAACTTGCTTAGTGTTTACCTTCATAAGGTTTTCTTTTGTTTTTAGCTAAGTGTGTTGTACATACCTAGCCTCTTTGATTATAGTTCAATGTACTGCACAATTCAAGAAAAGTGTTTCATTCAGTAATCAGTTTAAATGTGTCATATGAACATAATCTAATGTGAAACTATATATGGAGAGACTATGATTAAATTTAGTTATGGTTTCTGAAACCTATTTCAAAGCATAGTTTATTGATCTGAAGTTACTGGTGGTCAAATTCTGATTTACAGTTGCTATCTCTAACTGTAGCCCACTTCACAAAGTATTTTTTTATAAAGTTCATTAATACAAACTGTCTTGAACTATCTAGTTGTAGAATAAAAATAAAACATATCTTGATTAGTACATAAAATTTAATTCATAAACCATATACGGTAATCTCAGAATTAGTTTCTCAGGGATATCTATTTAAAATACACTCTAGGATTTGCTGGGATTTTTAAAGTATTGCCAGAATTCTGAAAAATATTTAGGTCTTGTTTGATTCAATGTGATATGAAAAACTCAGAATTTGATATTAAGTGCTGGACTCCCTATTTTCTCTAGCCAAATGTCAAAGGATATGGAAACACTGGAGTGCTTATCTCACTAAGCTTTTTCCTGCTTTCTCATAGAACCTAATGTTACTGGTAAATATTGGCCTGTAAAGAAAATGTATCTTGCATATCAGATAATATCTTGAATTTGACAAGGCCAACTAACGTGCCACTAAATTGTGGGATTAAATGAAGCCTTTAAATTGTTAAAATACAGTACTGATGCTCTCAAGAAATTAAAATTATTTAGCTGACAATCACAACAAAGCTAATATTTGGAAGCAAAACTGGGAAGAAGTTTGAGATGCAATGAAATGTAAATCTTCCACTGACATCATCTAAAACACCAGTGATGTTTAGGGATCCCTTTTCCAGCTTTCCTGATGTTGTCTCTTTAAGGAAAAAGAAATTTCAGCCCCCTTTTGGCTTGCATGTGGGTGTCTTTACAGCAGAGAGCGCCAAGCCAAACAACACAGATCCCCACCCTCATCACGTTTATATATCCAGCCTGCTGAGACTGGATCTCTCTGGCTCAGAAAATATTTGGCAGCTGCAGGGGAAAAAAAGCATGTGTGGGTTTAATTTCTGTTCCTTTCTTTAACCACCATGGTGGTGAAAGTTCTCAGGACAATGATAAAACTTTTTAAAGAAAAGTAATGGCTCTCAGTGAATAAAAAAGGCAATCCAAACTCCTTAGAAAATTATTCAGTGAACTAGTGACTTAGTGGGATATTCATGTAAGCATTTATATTTTACTCTTTTCTAAAGGCTGATGTGTATCCTATACTTTGGTCTAATTTCTTTGAAATTTGTTCCACTAGATGAATCACATGTAATGAAATCTCATAAAAATGTAGTTAATGTACTAGAAAGTCTCTGAGAATTGCATAAGTGTAAAGATGCACATCAAGAGCAAAAGAGCAAAAAGCACAAAAGAAATACCACATGGAGTAAACACAGGTAGTTTCTGCTTCAGGCAAAATCCAGAACACTGCCTTGCTCAAGGCTATATAGCACAAACCAGGATGTACTTAGCCTATAAAGCATAAACCAGAATGTACCGAGCCTGTTATACCACTTAGGTGTCTGAAGGCACACAACCTGAGAGGTGCTTGTGTTTGGCAAGCATTTATCAAACCTTGGTATTTGGTGGACATAATTCCAAAGACCGCAACCATCTACTCTAATAATGGAGTAGATAATGTACCTATGACCATCTCATTGACTTCTGATAAATTTCCTAACTTATCAAGGTTTTAAAAGAATTAGATTGACATTTTGAGGGGAGGCTGATAAGTTGCAAAGCCCAAATACTGGCCTGATAGGCAATCTTAGAATGAGAAAATAGTGCATAGTTGTAACTCAATGGCTTTTCTTACATGCCTTATAAACGTTACCTTTTAAGTTGAGCTTGATAACATACATGGCTATGTTCCTGGTTTTTTTTCTGCAATATCAAATGCTATCATTTTCTGGAATGTTTTAGACTTCCCAATCTATCCTATATTATTCTGAACATCCTAAGACAGTCTCCATCCAAATACTAACCAGTTTTTCTGCTTAGTTTTCCAGGTCAGTGAAAATTGTCTTGATGCTATTACATGGTTAGACTGATATGCTGATACTTTGCTAATCTGAATATGGTTTATTCAGCCCAAGTAGTCTGGGTTGCATAATAGATAACTATGGACAAATTACCCAAGTTAGCTAGTTTAGGATTCAGTATCAGATAAATACTGCCATTGCTTTGGCAGAGTGCCCAGTTGCCTTGAAAAACAACATAACTAAGTTGGGGTGATAAGAATATGGTGATGGGAGCAATCTTAGCACTTTGCTTTTTGGTAAATGCAGTTTTTGTTTTGTCAATATCCATGCTTCAGATGGAAGCCTTTTCAAAAAGCACTTCCAACATATTCCCAGGATTTTTAACATGCCTACTTCTAAAGTACTCAATAAAACAGTGTTATTTTATCTGAACTGTAGCTTCTAATAAGTCTCCTCCATTTCCTGCTATTGATATACATAGGGTTACTAGATCTGTGTTGTATTCTGATTTTTCTGCAGTCTAACTTGCTTTACAAAAGCACCTTGGACTTAAACCCTTCTCAGTTAATAGATATGTAGAGAACTATGTAATTTATCAACTGACTTGCAATAGAACTTGCTTAATAGATTTGTGCAACACATTTGTTGATGCCTTATTAGAACTGGGTAGGTGGCAATACATTGGAGGAACCCAGCCCTTATTTAGACTGTTGTATCAACTGGTCTATCATATTAGGCCATAATATATGGGGACAGCATATGAACACACCAATTGGATATTCTTAATATCAGTTGAGTATACTATAAGAACTCTAGGGCTACCAGGCTGCAAAATACTGACAGGATCAAATAACAGAAGTACAGAAAATATTAATTTTGGCCATCAAGTAGTCATATGGATTTTTACAGCACAAATTTGGTAGCCCTAAGATGATCTGACTATGAAAAGTATCTTGGTTGGTACAGACTTATCATGATTAGCCGCTACTATAGTATTCAGAGTATGTTTTGAACTAACTCGGTATTTCAGAGGGTTAGTTTCCCATGGGAGAGCCATGTTAAATCTTTTCAATAAATTTTAAAATGCTACAAAACTGTTTGAATTAATCTATAATGTATAGACTTTAGTGGAACTATACTTACATTGAAGTTATGTTTTTAAAATAATAAAAACAATTTTGAATGGAACATTCCTGATTTCATACCCATTCACTTCTTATAGCAGGAAATTAAGAGAATAGCGACTAGCATTCACAACATATAGACATCTGCTTTGCAGAGTGCAAAACAGTAGTCAAATAGTTAAAAATCAAATACCAGAAAATTTCATTTGTCCAATAGACACTTCTGTATGAAGTTGCATGATGGCTTTTTTGAATGAAATACAGAGGGCTTTCCATCTTGCTGTAGAATAGGATGCCTCAGGGTGTTTTGCAGAGCATTGTTAACTGTGGTTATGTAACTAGCAGTGGCCACATCCTCTCTAAACCTTTTACACTTTATATAGAAGAATGTAGATTAGACAAATGTGATAACATGCACAAGACCAGTTAACATGAATTAAGTATTTTAATGTAAAGTATTAAACTACAATCAAATAATTCGTTCCATCTATTCAGTATATGCTTATTAAATAAGAATCCCAATAATGAGGGATAATGGTCTTCCATATTAGTTAAGAGTATGCAGCATGCCTAGTATGTAAAAAATCTTTACACTAGATTTTTTTTAAAAAGAAACAATAGACCAATAAGAGCTATTGTTTCTGTTTTTTAAAATCCATTTTATATGTTTTTTATTTCCTTTCTGAGCAATTTACATGTGTTAATATTTGTGTTTTATTTTGTTGATTTTTCTTTATTTTTGTAAATAATTCTCAGGTCAAACATAAGTCTCTTAATGATAAAGGAGCCCCAATGAAATCACAGTAAAGCAGCTTAAAAACTAATGGGGAGGGATTTCCCAGTAATTGAAACCGTAACTATTAAAATCTTTATTTGCTAGGTGATTTATAGATATCAAAAATCTGAATTTAGTAATACTTTGCTTAGTTCAATAACTAAGAGGGACTAAGAGTCCAATAATGAGGGATAATAGTCTACCATATTAGTTAAGCATGCCTAGTATGTAAAAAATCTTTACACTAGATTTTTAAAAAAAGAAGAAACAATAGACCAATAAGAGCTATTGTTTCTGTTTTTTAAAATCCATTTTATATGTGGATAAATAAAATGGATATATATCCATTAAATATGTGTTATATGGCAGAATTCAATATTTTATAACTAGTTAAATACAAGTCTCAGCTGTGTTGCATGTGCTCATTTTGTTAGAATTTTGGCAAAAGATCTTTTTTTTTCCCCTTGGTGAAAAGCGCAAAGGAAAATTGGCCACTGACCTGCAGAATGTGCTGATCCTTAGCCCAGAGGTAGCCACAAACTGCTTTTGCTTTGGAAGTTACAAAATGAGTTGGGAGGGTCCATAGCTTTTAACAGTGTACACCCAATGTCAGGTTTCGTTTCTGGGATTTTCAGTGGTAAACATCTTGGTTAGGATGGCAGGGTGAGATCTCCACTTGATTAACATATATGTTGGGGATTTCTGAAGTATATAAGTACACATTACAGTGGAGCAAGTTTGGTCTAGTGATTAGGGCACCAAGTTAGAAACTATAGACAGAGTTCTGGTCCTGCCTTAGGTATGAAAGCCAGCTGTGTAACTTTGAGCCAATCAATCTCTGCCTCAACAAGCCAATTGGTCAATTTCTGTTGCAACCAATGGATCAACACTTGAACTCTGCACCTGTGGGAAAACACTACTAAGAAAAAAAAAGGTCGATGCTACATGGCAAAAGGCAACAAAAATAGTTCCAATAGAAGACATTAGATCAATTGCCTCTTGTGAGGTTTCTGGAATATAAACTTTTTCAATCATCTCTGTTCTCTGTGTTTCTTTTTTAAACATCAATTCATCATCACAGGCTTTTGTTCAATTCTTCACTCCAGAATGTTGAAAGGTGTGGACAATCATTTTTCTGGGATGATGAGGATTCCGGCACTGGGCAGGGAATTTTATTTATTTATTTTTATTTATTTGATTTGATTATCGCTTACAAGATAATAGGTATAAGTATATACATAGTTATGAATACAGGAAATGGGTACATAAAAGAAAAATAAAAGAAACAATAGGACAGGGATGGTAGGCATGCTGGTGCGCTTATGCACGCCCCCTACAGATCTCTTAGGAAAGGGGTGAGGTCAATAGTAGACAGTCTAAGGTTACAGTTTTTGAGGTTTGGGGGGAAAACCAGAGAGCCAGGTAGAGTATTCCAGACATTGACCACTCTGTTGCTGAAGTCGTATAATTATAATAATTATAATAACTGGATTAGATGACCTCCAGGGTTCTAACTCTACAATATACCAAATATTTTAGTATCTGGATTAGTTGCCCTCAACCAGTTATTGAGCTATTTCTTATTAGCAATCCTTGGTGGAACTCACTCTGCCTTTAGTGTGGGGATAGACAATTGTCTTGGTGTAGTGATGCACTGTATTTAATTGGCTAATGGTTGGAAATGCAAATACAGTGGAAAAGGGCTGTGCAAATCGTAGCCTGGAGGTCCTATTTACCCACTGTTGACTTAGAAGTGCTACCCATTTCTCCTTCAAACTAAGTTGGCAAAAAGCAGTAGAATACTGACAACATTTTCTATCCCTATTGCTCTGCCTCTCTCAATGCTGCTCCCAGTCATCTGACTTTATTAGTAAAAGGGAGGGGTGGGAGCCGAAAAGCGTTACATATTTTTGAAGCTGCCCTTGCACATTCTGCAAGAAGAAGAAAAAACTAACACCACTACCAGCTAATAATGGCTTTAGCTTGTCTTACAGTAGTCATAGGCTGGGAATGAGATGAAGGCAGTTTGGGGAGCCGGCTTAAAAAAACGTCGCAAGGGCACATGCACACAATCAAAGGTAGACGAACCATGAGGAAAGGGGAAGATTAGCTATTTCCAGCATCCCTGGCAACACCAAGCAAACAACAAACACACACAAAAAAGTTGGATGCGTTGTTATAAACAGCAATCTCCTCTATTACAAATAGCGACTTCCAGTCACAGACTTTGTGGCAGCAAAAAAATAGGAGCCTTGTGGATCCCATTATGGTCTTCTGTTTCATCCCTTACCTAGGAGAGCGAAACCCGAAGTTCTGGGACTTCACATGGTAGAAAAGCAAGCCACTGAAGAGAGAGTGGGAAATGGGAAAGGCAAGTTAAGTGTCTGCGGAGGTGACCCCACTCACCAATGGCTTCAGTTCCTTCCCAACCTGGGTCTTTGCCTGGGGCCCCACCATCAGCATGCAGAGCCTGCCAAATGATACCGGGGTAAAGTCGGCCCCCTCCGGATGTCGAAGAATTTCCAGTATTCCGGACGGCAGGGATAAGGGTGCTTCGGGGTGGCCATTTAGTAAGGGCTACAACTGCCCTCAGAAATTCATTGCTCGGCGCCGAAAAGCGTCCTGTTCCTCGAAAAGATGTGGGATTTGGGGCTCTTTCGGGCACAACCAGCTACTCTTTTAACCACGCACCATCTTAAAAGGTCTTGCCATTTGTTTGGTTTTGTTTAGACTTGTATTTTCTTCTCTGTCCCGCGGACGACGACACTACATGACCCCACACATGTCCCAAATACTGAAAGGTTTCGTCTGAAGGTTTCTGGTCTGGCCTTCTCTGGGACAAGCTTTTACACGTGCGCACGGCTGGAAATGGAAGATTAGGCCTCCAGATCGCTTCGAAGTAAACAAGCCTCCAAACTCGCCTGTCAAACATGATAAATGTGTACCCAACGGCAGTAGAAGCTCCTCACGGCTGGGTTTTTTTTTTTTTTTTTTTAAATAATGACTGGGCGTGCGCGAGCGAGGTGGGGGGGGAAGCAGGAGGAGAGGTGGAATCCCGACCGACCGCCTCTCTCGAGCGGGGGAGGGGGAAGGGACGCTCCCCCGCCCATCGGCGAAAATAGCAAGCCCCGCCTCTTCACAGCGGGAGGGCGAGGGAGGTGCCTTTCCTATTGCCTTAGCAGCCCGAGCGCGCGCTTTTGCAGCTGGATGCTATTTTAGCCACTGATCGTGCTCCCGCCCATAGTGATAAGGTTGGGCTCCTCTCAGCTTCTTTGCCAGCGGCTCTTCTTTCGCGATTGGCTCTTTCTCTCTCTCTTTCTCCCCCCCACCCCCTCCCCTCCCGCCCTCCCTTGGGTCTCCTCCTTCCCATCCTCGTCTCTTGGCCTCCAGCGCCAACTCTTCCCGGTTTGCTTTCGGATTGGTCAAGCTTGCGTCCCAACTCCTCCTTTCAAGCGTTGCGATTGGATAGGCGCCCCGGTCGCTGGGATCTCTGATTGGACGTCGCTCTTCCCTCGTTGGGCCACCGCCCTTGACATGAGCCCCAACCTGCAGCTCTGGCTGTTCTGTCGCGGGAGGGGGGAGGGGGGAGGTTTTTTTTTTTTTTTCCACGTGGGGAGTGGCACGTAGTCACTTTCCGCCCTGCCTGTGAGCCGAAGCGGAGGAGGGGAGGTTAAACGCTTTTGCCCGAATCACGTGGGGCGGCGAAGGGAAACGACATGGGGGCGATCCCTCCGATTTCTCAATTGGAAGCGCTTTTGTTGCGTGGCCGCAGCGATGCTGCTTTTTTTTTTTTTTTTTTTTTCCCCAAGCGGGAGGGGGAAACTTCAGGCGCAGATGCTCTCCCGCCCGTCCCGCGGTTGCTGTCAGCTGCCTCTTGAATGCACGCAAAACAAACAAGCCTCAACCTTGTGGCTGATGCACGTGCTTCCTCTTCCTCCCAGGAGCTGGTTTAAAACCTAAAAGCTGTCAGAAGAAATGCTCTTGCGGTTTATCTCCCAGAACCTGATCATCTTCCCTCCCCCCCCCCCCCCCC
>BLBF01000036.1:3943120-3993953 GCA_015471245.1 Laticauda colubrina
TCCCCTTCCCCCCAGGGGCTGTTTTGTTTCAAAAAAAAAAGGGCAGAAAAAAAATTTCTGTTGGTTTTCCCCCCCAAACCTATCCTCCCCCCCCCCCCCCCCCCCCCGAATATGCTAAGTAAAATCCAGCCTCTGATTTTCCAGCGACCCGAGTCGAGGAAAACTTAGGCCGCACTCAGGGGAAGACCAGTCGAGGCTTGACAGCAGCAAGATCGTAATAACTGTCTACATGTGTATTTAGTTGTCTTTGATGAGAGCTCTTCCAAGGTAGCCTTGGATTGCCTTCCAATTTGAAGTTTGGCGTATTTGTGCAAGTTTACATTCTTTTTTCCTCAATTGGAAACTTTCTGAAAGAAACCTTACTTACCTTAAATAGTTCATTTGACATTTTCTTAGCTGCTGGTGACCTCTTGGGTTTGATGGGATGTTTCTTGCAGTGTGTGTGTATAAACTTTTTTTTGAGGTTTCTGACTTCGTTGAAATTATGCTTTCTACAACAAGCACACATAACCTGCTTATGTATTCCTTCCCCTGTTCTATTTCTAGCTTTGAATAACCCTGAACAATAGAGAATTGACCCCTCACGTTTCGGTTTCAACTTCCATTTTACCAATGTGTTCTTTAGAAGTTTCCTTTCTTTTAGTGCCCAATTGATTGGCCTTGGCAATTTTCTGGTTACATATAAATCTGAAGCCATTGTGTTTACAGTTTCCAATTAGTTCAAAAAAACCTTGCATTTTTAGGATTAGTTTGAGGCCATCTCCTCTAGTTGGTTCAGTTAATCATGTATCTTTACTTTAATATTTTCTGTTTTCCCCGATTGTATTTTGGATCTCCTCTTGCAGAGAAAAATAGCATGCCCCAGGGCAAAATCAATTTTACATCCTTGCATTTTCATCCACAGCCATTATGGGGAGGAACTCTGAGGTTTCTGGCTTCATTGAAATTTTACTTTCTATCACATGCACACATAACCTGCTTATGTATTCCTTCCCCTGTTCTATTTAATAAATTTGCATTTACATGATTATCTTGGTTCTGTTTCACAAGATATTTGTTATTCTGTATTTTTTTTTACTTTTCAGCTCTCCCATTTTGGCACAAAGGTTTGTATTTAACAAAGAAACAGATAAGCTCTTTGATATATCTGGATTTAATTTTCTCCTATATCTGTTTGTCTTTTTATCATGTTCTATTTTCTTGTAGTCTATTTCTCCTTCATCCTCATTTGGCTGGTCAGCAACATTTTGACCCTCATCCCCCTATTGATGATTCATCACAAAATGGAAGGTCAGTTTTTTTTCAAGGGCCCAGTTTGTTTGCTTTTATTATCCTTAGATGAAACTCCAGAATGATGCAAGCTTTGAGGGCCTTTACCAGGTTTTGTGCCAATAAATAAGTTTGGGAGATTGCTGCATGGCCACTTTCCTGCTTTGCAACTTTGTCACCTAAGGTGATTTCTAGGGTGGCATTGGAGAATGTCAGGATGATTGCTCTTCGAAAATTTTAATATTCATGTTGAGGCTATTATGGGTGGGCAAGCTAATAATAATATAATTTAACATTAATATTTAATTTAACATCATCCAACATTTAGAGTAAATCATAGTTTTGTTTTAGTCTTTGTCTTGGGACATGAAAGGGATAGTCTGGTTACCATGGAAGTGAAAGTGATGTTTGCTCATTGTCATGGCCAGGCCAATATATAGTGAAATTTTATCCCACGTAATCAAACTTATTGTGGAGTGGAGGTTGCTCCTTGACATTTGCAGATTCTGAAAGATTCCTGAATACTCTGGGGAGATTCTCATATCAGTGTCCTAAATCCAGCTGAGGGTTTCTACAATTGTTGAGGTTAAGAAAATTGCCCTGAGCAACAAAACACAAGGATACTTATATGGTCACTCCCAATCATAGCAACCTGTAGAGCTTACTCTTTCATGGGAACTTCTGAGACATTGAGATCTATGGGATAAATATCGTAGCACATAATAAAGCCAGAGTGTACTACTGGTTGGAGCTACAAAGTTGGCAACTTCATGCA
The DNA here is from genome assembly GCA_015471245.1 of Laticauda colubrina. NCBI lineage: Eukaryota > Metazoa > Chordata > Lepidosauria > Squamata > Elapidae > Laticauda > Laticauda colubrina. Next base: position 3,945,165 of record BLBF01000036.1, read on the forward strand.
GGATTTCTATACTAGTCCTAAATATTCTTAATCTATCGTTTATGCTCAACTTTTTTAGCATAACTGGTGCATTATAATCTTTGAAATATATTTCCATTTTCATTGGAGAGCCTCCAATTAGAGAGTGTATGTGGTCTGTTTCACCATGGACTGAAGTTGTCTCTCAGCAAGTGCTTTCAAGGATCTGATGAACACTCCTTGTGTGTTCATCAGATCCGCGAAAAAAGAGAGGGTTTGATGGCTTCATCCCTCTTCAGTTTTGCTTTTTTATATACAGTGGAGGGAAGTAAATATACCCAATCCTGTTCATTCCATTATACTTTAAAACAGTGTTTTACTTGAGTTTTTCTGTTAGTAGATCCTTTTGGTATTTTGTCAGAACAGCAGTCAGCTGATTGAAGAGAGCAGAGGAAACTTGTGTTCCTCCCACAAAGTATCCCTAAGCTCTGGTTGAAGTGTTGGGTTTTTTAAACTGTCTTGTGCTACATGAATGCACATACACACACTTGCAACCCCCCCTTTTTTTTGTGGAGGGCTTTTGCTTGCCAGGGCTCTCCCTCACAGCTCCGTCCTTTAGCGTCCTATTCATGTTATCTGTTGGAAAGTACTGCTTGCTAATGTTGGAAAGTAGGAATTATTTTTAATGCCATAAAGTTATGGCCTTTGTTGTATCATTGTCACAATTAGCAATGGACTTTTAAGTGGAAGAGGAAGGGTAGATGGGTGACTTTGCACTTCTCTTTTTATAGCTATTCTTCTGTTTTGGGGTTGATTTTGCAAATGGCCAAATACATGTAGCCAGTATGTTTTTGGGTAGTAGCCAGCCATTTTATTTATTTTGTGTAGGAAGTGAAAAAATGTTTGTTGCTCCAGAATCAACAAAGGATGGGATGAGTTTCGTCCTGAGGGAGATGGGCAGTTTCTACATTTGATAGGTAGGTAGGTAGATAAGTAAGTAAATCCAATTGATTTGGGGGGGGATTGACCTCTCCTATTGGTCAGTTATTTTTATACCAATGGTAATATCTGGTCAACCTCAGTTGATCTTGAAAATCTAAGCAATGTTTTGTTGCTTAAATTTTAAGAATGTGGAGAAGATTGGAGGAAGAAGGTATATTAGATATATTCACACTGACTTGAGTTATTTATAAAATGTTGAATCTGATGGGAAACTATCAGGAATTTCAACATCCAGGGAGAAGGCAGCAGCATACCACTTTTGCATTGTTGGCACGAAAGCTACATGGATGTGTCAAGCTTGAAATTGAGAAAGTTGTTATCTTTACAGGTCAGATGGAAGAAGTGTTTGGTATTCTAAAGGCTGCAGCGGTAAGATGAAGTACATCAAGCTTCATGAAACATGAAGGAATTGGGGGACAGAAATGGTGGAAGTGCCCCAAAACTGGGTTTCTTGACTGTCATGCATCATCAAGCCATATAGCAGAATTTCTTTGAGTGGCTAAAGATTTTCCAGGATCTACACTGGTGTACAGATATTCAACCTACCACATATTATCTGGATGATTCATATAGTACTAGCCAAGAGATTTGAGTGCATGAAGAATGATGCACATGGCCTTAAAGGTACATCTGTTAAATAAGCGAAGAAACTCCCATAAGCCAGTCCTATTTTAAAATATTCCTATGATTCCCAGAATTCTAAAAAGACTGTTTTGAAAAAAATACTACTTTTCAAAAGGTATTTTAATATACATATATTGGGATTCCAGTAGTACAAAGCAGCAGCACATTGCTGATCATGAAATCACCAGCTCAGGTACCATTAAAAAAAATTGCTGGGATTTGAAATTACAAAAGTGCCTGTATGTTGCTGTTGATAAAACAAGCACTAATGAGCAGCCTCCAGTGTTGCATGAATTAAGTTCTGCACAGTGGGATGTTTATTTCACACTCTCCTCATTGCCTCCTCCATGTGCATCTACAAAAGCCTGAAAGTCTTTCCAAAGCACAGGATAGCACATTCAGGAGAAGCCAGCCCTCTCCACACACACTCCACACCCCATTATGCAGCAGTGGAGCAAATTTATTGCTCTTCTCCCAGCAAAAGTATTTTGCTTATGTCAGCAGTGTGCAGCTTCCTTTACTGAGGGTTATATTTGGCCTTTGACTGATGTGTGCTAAAAAGTAATTACATTTGGGAGAAAGAAGTGGGCAGGACCAGAATGAAAAGGAAATAAAATTTAATTTAAATGTCCTCCATGTGGCAGCGCCTGTCCAACTTTGCTTGCCCTTGGAAGCTAAACTCTGTTGAGTTGGACACTAGCGTGACAGATTATGAAAGGCCACCAGGATACCCTATGGTTAGAGACTGGGAAGTGGAAGAAAAATCATGGACAAGCAGTAGAAAACATCTTACCCATTTGCCCCAATATCCTGCATCCTGATATATATGCCCATGGTGTCACATATGCCCTTACAATAGTATCAAAGGGAATTTTCTGTAGAATTTATTTGAAATTAGTCACAATTAAGATAACTCATTGGTAGCTATTTTTAGAGCCATATCCATATCCTAGATTTTTGAACCAACACACATCCTGCTTTAAATCAATAGTTAAGGAAGGGTTTCCCTCTAGCATTTATATTTCATACAGGAATTCCTCATGAATTATGCTGGACAAAATAATTTTTCAAAATAATATATTTCTTCAGACAAAATACATTGACATTGGTGCACTTGCCACTTGAGTTTTTTCTTAAATATTCAGTGGGGGAGATCAAAGGAACATACTTAACTGGAGTTTTGGGAAAGAAATGGAAAGACTGTGCAATTGTACTTCTTTTCCTTAGAGGAATTTTGCCTTGAACACAGGAATATTCAAGGTCAAAATCTTTGCCTTGTGTTGCCCATCCCCATTTGTTCCTCTTCTTTTCTCTCCGGCATGTTCCTCAGTGTTTCCTATGGAAAAAAACCACATTTTAGCTCCGTGTGAGTTGTGGTGAGAAAGATGTTGCATTATGTGTCATGTTTTCATGCATTATGCATTGGGATTCTCACAAGCTTTGCCCCTTCCCACAGTCACCAGCAGAATTGTCTTGCGTAGAATAGTCACTAGGGTATACGGATATTACACCTGTGAATCATTTAATCAGCAGATATACCTGTTAAACAACAGTAATAACCGCAATTTTTTATATATCGTAAGTACCTTTTTCAGGGATTTTCTCATTTTATGTATACTCATGTAGGCTTAACTGTCTTCCTGTGAATAAAAGGACTTATTGCTAATTGAGGTGGACCCAGGATTTAAGATCTCTGGAGATGAGACTGGACTAGCAAATGTTATGTGTTGTGTGAATCCATCCAGAATCTTAGGAAAATAAGCATGTTTTATATTAACTTTCCAATAGGCAAGTTTAATCATTGCAACCAACACTTGGCAGTTAGTCAAATCAACAAGAGAAGCTCAGAATTGCACATTGAAAAAGATAACATCAAGTTAATATGCAGAGTCAGACTATTAGAAAGAAACTTCCTTCTGAACATGAAAGTCTTAAAACCAAATGAGTACAATGAACAGAAATTCAGCCAAAAATTATGCTGGCTACAACTGATGTTTAAAAAAATGTAGACTTGAGTAAATAAAGCAATACGAACACAATTCTGAAAATATTAACACCCACGATACAAAACAATCTGAGAGGCAATTGAAATAGGTGTGTGTGAGGGAGGGAGGGAGGGAGAGAGAGAGAGAGAGAGAGAGAGAGAGGATGAGAATGAATATTAAAGGCTTTCTGAAGGAAGACATAAAGGAGAATGTGTTAGAATTCCAAATTTATAGCAGAAAATGTATTTTAATTTTGCATAGTTGTAGACTTAATATATAAAGCAACCAATCCAACAACCCAGTTCATAACATAAATTAAATATAACTGGATTTTTTTAGAGTGAAATCCTACTAAAACAACTATAGCACAGTTTTATAGCCAGTTTTCTGGAAACTTTGGATGCTGTTAATTTATTGGGAACTGTACAACTGGGGCCAACCCAAAAACTTTTATGGTTAGAGGGAAGATTAGCTCCAACCACCAAGAACATGTAATGTACTTTTTGCTTTGTCTCATGTTGTACAATATGTCAGTTTTAGATTGCAACAAGAAATTTGGTGTGCAGATTCCTACAATTTTCAGAGACATCGTTTTGATACACTTAATTGTATCTGGCTTGTTTTTAACTTGTAAAGTTCCATAAAGGCAAGCCTTGAAGGCATGTGCTTATTTTTATGTTCATTAAAGTGTGGCACAATCAGGTATATTGTGCCCTGGCATCAGATACATGCCCTGAGTTAATGCAAAGAAAAGACGTTCTCTGCAATTCAGGAAGCATTTCAGAGAAGTACCATACAGGGGCAAGCTGGCGTGTGCTTCTGCCTTTCTCACCATTCTGTTTTGTGTCCACTCCTCCTCCTGCGCAGCCAGAGGCAATGAGAGAAACACAATACTTTTTCCTCCTGCATGTATAAAACTGCATGCATGGCACTTGTGAGCAGGCAGCCAAAGGAAAGCAAAAGATGTTGCGTGTGTGCTTGCACTGGCATTGTGCACAGAAGACTTGGACATGGTCCAAGCTGACAGAGAAGCCACTGGGTGGGGAAAATAGCAGGGATCTGTGCGTGTGTGCGCGCGCATGCGCTTATGTGTGCATGCATGCACGCACATGTATAAATCAAGCTAATCTGGAGCTTCTTCAGCCAATCCAGGAGATCATATTCCAAAATCTAGGCTGTTGCCATTGCCACATGAGGCAAATGTCTCAAATATCTCCAAAAGAGTCCATCAATCCAGTATTTGTATCGTATAGTCCTATTCCTGGCCTTGTGAATGCATTCAGCACTAATGAACTAGGTAGAGTTTGAATTCAGCAGAATAGGGATTGCATATCAATGCTATATTATGCATCCAATTAAGCATGATTTTAATAAATAGCATTCTCTAGGAAGGAGCACCCTCCTTGGCATGAGTGGGTAAATTAACTCTTTCCGTCCATGCTCCACTGCAGTGAACATTCCCTTCTTTGAAGCCAATTTCTGACCTGGGAAGAAATGCTTGTTAGCACCAAAAGGTAACCCACGAATGGAAGCAGACTTATCTCTTCTGGATTGACCCATTCTCTCTTCTGTCTCTTCCCTGTTTTTTTCTTCCTATATTTAACTTCCAAGATTTGAAATCAGCCTAAGGAGAAAGGACACAGAGGTAAAAGTAGCCACCGACACAATAAATAATTAGTGATATTAATTGAACCTCTCCAGCAAATACTTGAATGAGTCATTTCTGTTGTCCTTTAAGATCTGTCTTTGAAAAATACAGATTAAATTCCCACCGCCAGTTCTCTGGGTCTAATGCACTCATGTGCCAGCAACATGCCTCATTGCTACCCTTAATATGTAACATACATATATAGCATTTGGCACTAATATTGATCATTCAGTGTTAAAATAAAAAGAATTCATCACTCTGCTTTATTATTCCTGAAGAATTTATGCCACAATCCCAAAACAGAACCAAAGGTGAAGGCCAGTGTATTAATCAGCTTACAGCAACACTAGATTCTGGCTGAGCTTACAATCAGTTTCTTGTATTAATATCAGAAAGACACTTAGGTTTATGTTTTACATGAGGATTAGCAGTTAACTTTATGTACTAAACTCTAGCTGATAAAGCCTGAGGCTACAAAAGTACTTAGTATTACATAATCATATAAACTTTGTAGATCATTCGTGGTACCTAAGGGTGACGGGGTTTTCCCCCCCCCCCATCACCCTTAGGTACTATAAATGATCTACGAAGTTGGAAATGGGGGGGGGGGAAACCCCATCACCCTTCGGTACTATGACTGACTACGAAGTTGGAAAGGCTACCAGGGGCCATCTTTGTTTAAATCTCAGCCATCTTGACAAACAGTCCTGAAAGAAAGGTCGCTGAAAGATAGGCCAAAAGCAGGTGCCCACTGATGCACTTCGTCAGGGTAGGCTCGCTGTTGTATCCTTGTCGTTGAGCTTACCCCACGGCCCTAATGCGCTCATGCTGCTACAGGTCAGTTTTGTGAAAGGTTATTTCATCTCCTCCAAAGAGGACCGTTTGGGTTTCACATGCAGGCGACCAACAACCTTGATAAATCATCTGTCTCACTCAGGGACAAGAAGAATCCCCTCATGGCCCGGAAAAGGTAAAATTTACAAGACCCTGCTATCTTCTCCCGAGCTTCGCAATCGCAGCCAGGAGATTAGAAAAGCAGAGCTGGACGAAAAAGGAGCGGGGGAAAGCGGGGGAGGACGGCGAGGCGCTAGCAGGAGAGCCGAAGCGACTTGGCTTTGCTGTTTATTTTTTGCAGGGCTCCGACTGGGGGCGTGTATTTAAATAGAGCCGCGCAGCCAATGCGCGCCGAGGGGTTGGGCCGTGAGGGCAGCTTGTTTACAACAGATCTTTCCGAGCTGTTCTAACCCGGCCGGCAAGGAGGAAAGGAAAGGAGGCGAGAAGCAAAGCCTGGCGTCGGGAGCACGTGGAGTCGCTCGCTCGCGCGCGCGCGCGCGGGGGGGGGGGGGTGGAGAAGCGGCCGGGCCTCCCCGTCCGCTCCCCCTGCCGCCCGCCCCGGGAGGAGCCGCCTTGCAAGGTGAGGTGACGGCTGCAGCCACGGAGCTGCGCAGGCCCTGCCAAAGTCCACCGTGCCCTGGCGGGACCGCTCAATCAAATGAAGGCAAGCTCGTTGGGCGTTCGCTGCAAAAAAAAAAAAAAAAAAAAGGTGGTAGTAGATCTTGCGAAAGGACAACCGAAATGGGGGCTGGCTCGGAGCAAAGGTCCAATATCGTTCCAAACGACGCGTGCAAAAGTGGCTCTCGGAAGGAGCTTTTAAAAGCGGCGACTTATTGTCGCTGGTTTTGTGCTTTAATCGGCCAAAGCGGCTATTGGCAGATATATTGCTTCTGCATATGCAGGATCCATTATTGAATTATCAGGAGTTTACTTCATCTGCCTGGAAATGATCCAGTCCTTTTGGATTCCTCTTAAGAGCCAGCGGCCATTGCTTCGTCTGACGACGGAGAGGCCCCCGCTCCCCTCCCCCCGCCTAACTGCTTAGGCCTGAAGTAAAAAAGTGCAATTTTGGTTTTGACAGTCTCCGTGATCTGCCTCAAGACACATTCCCGACTTCTAATGTTTTAAGAAAAAGCTTCCCGGGTTTATTTCATATTTTGCGCATTTTTAGAGCTGGCTGACATGTTCAAGCACTTTTCCTCCGTCCTCCTTCCCTTCCAATTGCTGTTTGCCTAAATTAAGCTCTTTCCCCATGAAGAAAAGCAGAATCTCCGCCTTTTCTAAGGGCGCAGCTGCAGGTGCATTCGACCACCAACCTCTGCAGACAGCGTGTGTATTGGCCCTGCTGGCAGAGGAAGAGGGTTGTGTAGCCTAACATTCAGTAGGCAAGGGGCAGTTTTAGCTGTTTTCCCAGAGGAAGCAAACTGCAGCTACATAATCATTTGTGTATTACTTTTCTGGATGTTTGTACATTAATGCTTGCATATATTTTGCTTCTACTGTGGTCTTAAGTAGAAAGTGAACTCCTTGTTTCACCAAGATTGGCTCATGAAAATGTCTCGATTTCCTTTATTTTGCAAACAGGTATGTTTAACTCACTAAAAACACTTTTGTAGCTCATCTCAAAGGAATCATAGTGTGCGATTACAGAAGTTTTTCCATAAAATCTGGGGGGGGAAATTCCTTTATATGCATTTGTACTGATTTATATTTATTGACAGCCTCAACTGTGTAGACAGAAAGCCTCATAGCAGCCTTTTTGAATCTTCCAGATAGGTTGGACTGGAATTCCTAGAGCTTCCAGTTTCTAAAAATTTAGGAATTGCAATTCCTAATACATGTGAAGGGTTCCAGGTTGGGAAAGACTGCTTTAGATAGCAAATGGATGGTGGAAAGGGGTTACTTCAAGTCAAAAGAGAACACATTCAATCCCCAAACCACATTTTTTGCAGGTGTCAAAGCTGTGTCTGTATCTGTGGATTTCAACAGCATAATGTCCCCCAAACCCAGCAACACCATTTGTGGTGGGAAAAAAACCCCCCACAGGACAGTTTATCTAAAATTCTAAAATAGGCCTGGCATGCTTTGGAAGACAAACCATTCTTTCCTCCTCAGCTGGGAAAAAAAGAGAATTTCTGCTCCACCAAAGTTGCAGATAAGCCTCTACTCACTTTATGATCTACTCACTGCAGCTTTCCAATAGTTTATCCTCTACTGCTCAATTTAATTGAATAGATACACCCAGTTCTCATTCTTGTATTTGTGAAATATCTTGCTTCTTGTGGATCATGCTGGATAATGTCTGAATAATGTATCACGTAACATTAGGTAGAATATATAGCTGTCAGAGACTTTCACTTACAATTGGCACATGCTTTAAAAAAATGGGAGGGCCCCTAGTTTAGACATAGACCCTTTTTGGCATTTAGAAGCACATTCAAATCTTAGTATCTTAGTATATGGAAAGAAGGATCAGACAGTAACATTTACAGCAGATTTTTCTCTGGAAAATAGTTGTGGGTCCAAGCTGATAGTAACAGTTTGTTCTGGCATAAAGCAGCTACATCAATCTAGGAAAAACTAAGACTTCTTAATGGTGAGAACTATTTTATAACAGTGTAAAATGCTACAGACCAGCTCATAATTAGCCCATTTATGTTTTACCTGTGCTTTGAGACTTTGTTTGAAATTCAGTGGCAAAATGGCTGCACTTCGGCAACTCAAATTTGGTTGCTCTTCTATGCTGGGAGGGTGAAATCACTGCAGAGGAAAACAACTGGACTTTCAGTAAACATATGACACAGGAAAGGATATAACCCTGGGAACATTAGTTCTAACTTCAGTGAGCCATGTTATATCCGCCCGAAAGAGTGGAATTGTGAGAATTCTCCAACTTTTTTGGATCTCAAGGAAGATTCCAAGGCTGCTTTAACTGGAAGCTAGTATCTGCAAAACATGTCTTCAATATTGGTGCTTACTCTCCTCCAAATAATTGTACTAGTTAATCCAAGTTAGTGTTCCAACTTTTTTTTTAAATGTCCATTTCAAGGAACCTAAGTTTAAGTCTATCTGGGTAAAACTGAATTGATAAACACAACTGTGATATACAAAACAGCCCTTGAAAAGGTTATCTGGTTGCCTGATCCGGTTCAGTCTTTTTTAAAAAAATTCAAATAAGCTTATTTTTAAATGCAAATGAAAAATGGCTCCGTTTTTGCCCCGCAGTTAAGAATACGGGATGTTTCTTAGAAGACCAAGAAAGGAGCTCTCCAACATTAAACTGATAAATATAAGGTGTTAAAAGGTTTTAGCTTGGCAGCACCTTTTTTTTCTTCAAAGTTTTCTAGGCTCTTTCATTGCTTCCTTGAGTCTTGAGCTACACTCCATCTTCTATTTGCAGTGTAGGTGTGTCTCTTCAAACAAATGATTGCAAACCCCTGGGGCAAACAACTTGTTAATATGTGTGTTAAGAAGGATAACTGCAGTAATGGCAAATTCAGTGGTGAAAAATGACAAACTTTTTTTAAAAATAAAACTGATTTCCTCTGCAGTGAACATGGCTCCAAATCAATGCTAAGAAGTGGGTTTTATGTCCTTAATGAAGTAATTCTATATATGCTAGTAATTTTTGAGTCAATTAATTGGACAAGTGACACAGCTTTCTGTGTGTCCCCTTTGTATGATAGTGCTAGTATCTGCAACCTGTTTTGCTCCCCCTCTGCACACTTTTGTCTTCGCTTCCATGTTTTTTTAATTTCTGTTCTGTATGCCTATATCTTCAGAACTTGGGTACATTAATTTTTAGGTGTTGAAATGTATCTTTTCATCCTGCACCAATAGTTCATGAAATGGTCTCCTTTGCTTTTGTTTTACTTTGATCTCACCTTTGAAATGAATATAGTTTGTATTTGTACCTATTATTTTATATTTTGTAAGCTACTTTGCAAGGCGTTTGCATAGGAGGCAGCACAACAAGTGTCAAATATCCATCAAGTCTTTCTGAACGAATGCATTTTTTTTAAGCTTAAACCCCGCCAGCTGGGAATGATGGGGCTTGAAATCTGACATACCTAGAGGACTTCTGGCCTTCCTAGTTGCCAAAGTGTTGTTAAGCAAAGCCCGACGCCAGTGTCCTTTAAAGCGTGTGCCCACTACAGTATCACCCGATCCTCGAGGCTCCAAAACCTTCCTCGAGTGTGCGAGGAACCAGAAATTCACCTGAGCTAGCATTTTGTCGACAGCGGCGGTTCGCCACACGCCTCGAGGTTTCCATGCCCGACTGGTGGCACTTGCCCCGTGGATGCTGTCTGCCCAGTCAGCTGGCGCCTGCTATTTTGTGGCCACGCGGGTCGGCGGATGTGTGCAGAATTGCCAAGGCGCTTCTCCTCCTCCTCCTCCTCCTCCCCCCCCCCCCCCCCAAAAAAAAAAAAAAAAAAAAAAGCCGGCTCCTCGGTGCGGCTCGCGTTGTTCGCGTTCTGGTTTTGCGTTTCCTCGACGTGCCGCCACCGCAAAGCGAGTACCTCCCTTCCGAGCCGGGACTCCAGGCCGGGGGCTGCTTGCAGCCGCGTACGTGAGGCAGCTTGTGCCGGGGACAGAGGAGGGGAGGGGACTGGAGGGGAGGAGAGAAAGGGAGGGAGGAGGGAGCTGGAAGGGGAAGGTGAATTTCAAAACAAGCTTCGGAAAGGAAGGAGGGAGCGGAGCTGGCAAGCGGCGTCTGGAGGTAAGCGGAGAAGCGCCGCGGGTGGCGGCCGGGAAGGCGCACAGGCAGACACCCGCCCACCCACCCCCCACTCCATGCGCGCGCGAGGGAATCGGGGGCCGCTGCAGCCGCTTGGAAAGAGGCCCGAAAAGCCCAGGCAGCGGGGACGACTTTGCCAGTGCAAGCGGAGTGGGTGTGTGCGCGCGCAACCTGCCACGGGCCGTGCAATTCTCCGTGCCGCACGGTTGGCGGGCGGCTCGTCTTCTGCAAACCCGAAGCGAACTTCGTTGGGTCTCGCTTGTTTTTCTCTTCTCCTCCACCCCGGTTTTAGGAATTGCTTCCTATCTGGAAAAGGGTGAGCTCTTGGCGCGCAGCTTCCCGATCCAACGTCGCGGACAGCCGCTCTTCACACTTTCCCTGCCCTTTAGATTTTACTCTTGTCTTTTTGCAGAACCGGACTGCTTTATGCCTGTTTTTGCACCGTGGCAAGTGGTTTTCGCTGTACAGTTCCCCCCACCCACCCCGACGTGGTTGCTGAAGTCTCCTCGCATTTCCTCCCCTTTGGACAAGCCCCCTTTAGGCGAGAGGACAGGGAGGGGAGGTCGACTTTGGTTAGCTTTTTCTCCCTTCACCTCCCTTCCAGCGCGCCTTTATGAAAAACCCGCAGTCCATTTACTCCTGTTCCTAATTTTCCGCGATTTACTTCGTCCCGGTGGCGAAGCTCTTTCCTTGTGCGAGCTGCCCTGTGTTTTGATCAACGCGTGTTTGCCACGCCTCCCTTTAAAGTGGGCGCTTTTCCTTCGGTCTTGTGAGGATTTTTTTTGGGGGGGGGGGGGGGGGGGGGGGGGCAGACCAAGGCAACCCCCGCTTCTCCCTTCGTCTGCAGGGTCCTCGTCGTCCCGCCCTCCTTCCTGGGTCCTGAGTCCTGCTTCAGCCCCTTTCCCCACAGCCAGCCAAACCGCCCCCCCCCCCCCCACTTCTGCCTTCTTAGCCGCTGCGCCCGCCCCGCTCCTGGGTTGCCCGTGGCACGCCCGCTCCAGGCCCAGAGGGGCTCTGCCCCGGGAGGAAAAGTGCCACTCCCCCTCTTCTCACGTTTGCATTAAGACCACGCCTCGCAGTCCAGCCCCAGATTCTACATTTTAAGTCTCTCTCTCTTCTCTCTCAAAAAATAATAACCATCATCATCATCATCATCATCATCATCACTAATTTTGATATGGCTGCCCGTCTCGCGGAAAAGTGGTGTTGCCGGTCAAACTTCAGGGCGCTTTCCGACTTTGCACTAGCGGGACGTCCTGGAACTGGAGACTTGGGACGCTGCTTAGTCTTTCCCCTTGTGGCTTGAGTGGGCTGGTAACCCCTTGGCTCTCTCTGTCGAGAGAAACGCTAAAGGGAGAAGATACTACAACAGTTGAGAAAACCAGAGCAGTCCAACGCAAAGCAACTACGGGTTTTTGTTTTTGTTTTGTTTTGTTCTGTAGGTCTCTGCAGCTGTCTCCCTTCACTGTCGTTTTTCTTTCTCACAGACTCCCAACACAAATATACTTGCGCAGCTGTTAGCTTTTTGCATAGCTAGGCAAGGCTTCGGCTTCTGGGCAGTGCCTTCCACAGCTTGGGTCCCATTTGTCATGCACCCTCTCTTCCACAATGCTGTGCAAGGTTTGAATGTGTTCGCTCAAAAGTAAATCTCACTGAGATTGCAGCTCAGGGCTCGCTCTTCTTTTTAATGGTGTGGAGTTGTAATGTGCAGTTAAAATGCTCCGGTAAGCAATTAAATAAATAGCTCTTTGCTTGCCAGCTATCTGGTTCCCCAGACCTGAAGTCCTGTGTTTTTGTTTTAGGAAAGATTTAGATATTTGCATGAGGTACATTTTAGGAGGACTTTTTAAGAGATTCAACTTTAGGTTGGACAAATTGTAGAACCAGAAGATCATATTCTAAAGATTTCCTGCCTAACAATCATCTTGGAACTCTGCTAGCTGCGTCATAACTCGCACTTGGTCAACGGAAGGCCTAGTGTTTGCCTTTGCACAATATATGGGGTGAGCTTGTTGGATTTGCATGTTGTGTGAATCCAGCCAGCTTGATCAATTTACAGCTCAGGTCACCATGCAAGAAATGTTTTATACAGCAACCCAGGTAAGGATGTTTTGTGAACATAGCCAGTGTGCTGCATTTCAGCAGATGCTGCTTTCTTTGAATCTCTTTTATATGTGGGGTGGAGGAGAAAGAGGAATCGGTATCTCTTAATATAGGGAATCTTTGGCATGAACGAGCTTGTCTGGGCCCTCTCTGGCCTTGAAAAAGAACAGGGTGGGATGAGATGGGAAGGGGAGATTGCCCCAAATGAAGGCAGCTGCATGCCATTGGCCTTTCTTGTCTCCCACTTTGTTACCGTGCAGGCTTTCACTCCCCTTGTGGACCTAACTGGTACTTATTGTGTTTTCCCCACCCCCAAATTGTGCCACACCCCTTCTTTATGCTTGCAACTTGGAGCATATCTCAGATCTTCTGCTTAGAAGCTTATGGCTTTCTCCAAGTCACACCATTTACCTCACAATATGCCTCGGCTGTGCAATCTGGGAGATGTGATCCTGAACTTCTTCAACATATTGTAGGTTTGCCCTGTGAATTAACTAGCACCTGTTTGGTGGCTGGTAGCATATACTTGATTACCTTTCACTATGCAGTGGTTTGGTGATTTCTGGTCTCCGGCCATTTTCTCCTGATATCTCTTGGTATACATGTTGCTGACTAAGTTTGTGATTAGCCAGTGATCAGAGATCTTTTTTGGGAGGCCATACAGAAGTTCCTTCCCCCTCCTCCTAAAATGGCTTCTTATTTCTTCTGAGTCACCAAGATTGCCCTAAGCAAGCTATATAATGGAGTTAGCAAATTATTTATGGACCAGAAACTTTACAGACAGGAAAAGTTTTTGTACATTTCAAATGGCAAGGTCCCAGATTCTCAGAAGAGGTGGGGGGGGGGGAAACCAATTTTGAACATTTTCTGTGTGGTTGCACTTTTGAGTCAATCTTGGCCACTGCCTGGACAAATCCCTGCAGTTTTCTTGGCAAGATTTCAAAAAGGGTTTGTTTGCCCTTTCCTGCTTGGTAGGGCTGAAAATGAGTGACTGGTCAAAGTTGCTCCTCTGACTTACGGCCTAAGGCAGGACTGGAACTCACAGCCCCCCGTTTTCTAGCCTGATGACCACTAGCTTAAACTGGCTTCCCACTTTGAACATTGGTGTAAAGTGCTGATGGAAGAACATTTTTGAAGGCCAAAACGCTCACTTACAGGTATACCTTGCAAATCTATATACCAAAGGCTGGAGGAACCTCTTGAGATGAGTAGGTTGAAGCGCAAATGTAAATCCATTTTTGAATTAACTTTAACTTCTCGGAGCTCCTTTCCATTTTCTTGGCAATCTTATGGTAGTGCTTTGCTACTGCCTACTTTTCTGATGTTTTTTTCCACTTCTCTGTCTAGCCATAGCCTTGGGATTTCCTGGTGGCCTCCTATCCCAGTATCAAGAAGGTTTGATTTTACTTAGCATTTTTTGTGAGCAGGCAATGTGAGCTTGGTACCGCCATGTGTGTTGAAGCAGAAAACTCTTTCAAATTCAACCAGGGACATTTTCCCAGTTGGAGAATCTTCTCATCTTTTCAGTCTGTCCACTTCCAACCTTATGGCGATCTTTTCAAGAAAAACCCCTCAAGGCCATTTCCCAGCATTTATAAGGCATTCTGGAGGAAAAGATTGTTATACGGTAGTTTGCTTCCAGGAATAACTCCTGCTGGTGTGATGTTCAGTCTGTCAGAAAAAAGGCAAGCTTTCTCTTTGAACTGTTAGTTGTCAGTATACAACGAGATCATTTCTATGGGAGGGAATTAAAATATGATGCAGCTCAGAGAAAGTTGCAAGAACAGTTTCTGTTGTGTATACGTCTCATGCATATGTAGCTACTGTGCCCCTCCTAATGGTATTTTGATTTTGATATCTGGCATTAAATCTGAGAGACAAGGGTGTAGTTTGGCAGCCATTATTGTTACTATTGTTAAGAGTGTATTCCTTTGGCAGTGATCTACAAAAAATTATGCAGCAATGTGGATTGGGACTTAAGCAAGCAATGGACAAGGCCAGACCCAGAAATAGGTTTTCGACACCCCCATTCTTCCCTCTCTCTTTGGCATCAGAGTCTCTCTCTCCTCCTCTCCTTTCTCTTTTGCCTTTTTGTTTGTCAGGCAATAACATTGGATGGGTTGCTCTTGCCAGAGGTCTGACCTGTATGCTTGCAATGAGCTATGAAATTTCCATGTGGTCCTAGTGCAACACGCTGCCCATCCTCAGACTAGCCAGAAGCTGCCCATAACATTTGTGAATTTGATTGGAAACAGCACCCCCTTTCTGCCAATTGGTACTCCCTGGGCTGTCCTAGAAGATTTTGGTAGTTCCTTTTTTAAAGAGGACTAGCAGAGTCTACACAGAAAAAAATTCTAACTCTTTCCTGCCCACCCCCAGACTACCTGTCTTGATTTTTGGGATGAAATTTGTCCTTTGCATTAATGAGCTACTAGGTGTGCATGTGTGTTCGTATGTGTGTTGTGATCTGCATTCATTTGAGATTGAGCGAGCTGCAGAATTTGAGCAGTAGACTTGCTGATAGAACTTGCTAACTGGTTTACACATTACATGATACTGCAGGTTGTGGATCACTATATTGCAGAAAGCCAGTTGTTATTTTAATCATATTCTATGAGCTATGTAATCTCATTATTAGCACAGCTAATAGTATTTTTTAAAAATATAGTCATCTGTTTTTTCTTAATTTGGATATACCATATTGTGTGAACTCCATAGCTATCAAGTCTGGACTTTGAAAATCTGGGCAACTGCAAAATAATAGCAAAAAGATGAAGAAAAATGCCACTCTTTGCTGCCCTCTACTGGTTTTCTGGGTTTCTGCAGCCCAGATGCAGTAACCCTAGTGAACTCAGCCTCAATGTTTTGTTCAAAGTTATCTGTGCACCTGGATGTGATGGGAAAACCAAAAGGCTGGTGAATCTATTTTAGCTTTGTCTGTATTATGCAGTGAGGCTTTATGGTTTGTGACTGCTCTTTGCCAGCCTGAACTGGAGATGCTGATCTATTGCTTTTGTGTGAAAAGGATCAGCTCTAGCACCCAGTTCCTGCAGGTTTTACCCTTTTGCGGTTGAAGCAGGTTGTGTTGGGTTCAGTGTGACATTGTAAACTTTTCTTCTCTTGGAATAGTTTTGAAATCTGGTTCACTCAGCAAGGGGAAGTGGGAACAAAGCCCTCCTACCATGTCCTCAATTCTGTCACTTGAAAGTGGGAAATAAAAGGTCCCTTGTATAAGGGGCTTCTGCCAAACCATTGTATAAATGTGCCTGAACAATGACAGATAAATTGTTGCTGGGGAGATATAAGTGTGAAGAATAATGCCACCAGAGCCTTCATAAGGAGAGGGTATGTATACTTTCCTCTTTCTCTTCTGATTGTGCATTCTCCAGCTCTCCATTACAGACTCATTCACACCTGTTCCAGGCAAGACTGCCACTCCTCCTTAACAGACTTCTTGCGGGAATATCCTGAGGGTATCTGAATTAAATTTGCAGGTTTTAGACTTTCCTTCTAAAAAAGCTCTTAATCCCTGCTTTTTCCTTCTTGGAGAATCTCACTTTTAACCCTTTGGTGCTGCCTGCTTCTCCCCAACACAAAGCTGAGGCAGTGGGAACTGTTGCCCTTTAAAAGCCAGAGAGAATGACTTCGTTTGTTGGGAGGGTTAAGCTTCCATCAATCCTTATCGTAATTGTGTGTTGAATTGTGCTTGTAATCTGTACAAATATAACTAAGAGGCTGAGGTGGCAGAAAGTCCTAAGGAATATATATATCAGGGCTTATATCCAGATAAATTTGGATAGGATGGTCTTGCAACTTCACTGCACAAGTTTGCTTTCAAGCAGGAGTGTCAAACTCAATTTCATTGAGGGGCTGCATCTGGGTTGTGTTTGACTTTGGGGGGTGGGTAGGGGAGGTGTGGCCAGCTTGATGTCACTCATGTTTGGGGGCGCCTGTGGTGGCCCGAGTGCTTTGCCAGTGAAAACGGGCTCTCAAGCTGTGTTTCTGGTTGTGACCTTCTGCAACCATCCGCCAGTGAAAATGGAGTGGCCCTCCCAAACTCCATTTTCGCTGGCTGAGGCACCACGGGCCAGTCCCTCACTATTTCCAGGGTGGCCCCGCGAGTCAAATCTAAACACCCTGCAGGCCCAATTTGGCCCGCGGGCCTTGAGTTTGACACCCCTGCTTTAGAGGCTGCCCCATTGCTGTTCAGCTGCAAAAATACATCAACCAATCTCAGCAAATGATTTATTGGGTGGTTGCTTTCAGCCTCATTTCTCCTCTCTCCACTTCTACCATCTGGGTTTCATGATTAGGACCTGCGTTACAGAGCCCATTTCTGGGAAAGCTGGGAGGTTTAGAAATAGAATATGAAATGTATGTATGTATGTATGTATGTATGTATGTATGTATGTATGTATGTATAGACAAAATCAGTAAGATACTACACAGGCATCACATCAAGACTGCCTTCAAAACAGACAAAAAAATAGCAGCCATCCTTAGAAACCTCAAAGATAAAATTGACCTGGAAAACAAGGCATATATGAAGTTCCCTGTGCATCATGCCCAGCTACATATATTGGACAGACCAATAGAAGAATAAGTACCCACCTGGATGAACACAAAAATTCAGTAAAAAAGCTGGAACACACCTCTTCACTAGTCCAACACATGAAAACCACAGGTCATAACATCAACTTCATTGGCACCAAAACCCTAGCCACTATAGAAAACCCCAGCCACAGACTCATCAGAGAAGTGCTTCCCATCTATGGCTCCAGTGGTGTGTGGGAAGTTCCACCTCTGATACCACTGCTCTGCAACTTTCTTCCAGCCTTCTTCAGTGGAGGGGCACTGGAGGAGCTCCTCCAGGTATTCTTCGATGATGGCCTGCACCACTTCTCTGACCATAATGCTGATGGTGTTGTGTGGCACCCTCCAGCCATACTGCATGCTCCTGTAGGTGGTCCCTGAGGCCAGGTGGCGTAGAGTCAGTGCCACCTTGAGCCCAGGGTCCAGGCTGGGCCGGAAGATGGTGCTCTGCTTGGTCAACCTGGGTCTCAGCCACTCCACAACTTCATCAAACATGGCTGGAGGCATCCTCATGAAGTTCTGGAATGCACGAGGGTCTTCGTTCCTCAGCTCCACCATCAGCTTGTTGTACAGTCCGTATTCTGCTCTTCTCCCGATCCATCTTCGGATCCAGACACTTCTTGGACACCTCCTTTTCTTCCCGTAGAACAGTTCAGAGAGCCTGTAGATGGCTTCGCACTGTTGCAGAACGATGGTGGCAACCAAAAGGAGTGTGTTACGATCCATGGTGGACATCAATGAATGCTGTGGAAGAGCAAGAGCCAGATGAAGGCTGCAGAGGTCTGCACAGCAGGGGTGCTGGACTGAAAGTGAGATCCAGGTGAGTTCCTCCCCCTTTTTATAGGCAATATAGGTTTTCCACTAGGTGTCCTTTTGCATCCTCTAGGCATCCTCTAGACATCCTAAATATCCAAGATAGGTCCCCTCTGCGAACGGTTTTTCTGCTTTAAATGCTTTGTATGCGAGCTGCATCCACTTTCATCCTTTCTCCGTCCGTGTTACTAACGCTTTGTGTCCATTCTGCGTCCGTTTCGCTTCCTCCCTGTGTCCGTTTTCCGCTGGAGCGGATTTGAGTTGCGTGGATGTGCAACGGATGCCTAGCGGATATAGCGGATGCGTAACGGATGACAACGGATGTAGAACGGATGTTCCCCGTATGCGTTGCGGATGCAGAACGGATGCAGAACGGACGCGTTTGATACATTTTCCGCTCAAAAAGTTTTGAGCAGCTCAAAACGTTTTGAGCAGATGGAACCTCAGTCAATGGATGCTGGACGCATAGAGAGGATGAAAAACGGACGCAGTGAGTACAGAATGGATGAATCGCGTTAACCAACAGATGGCAAGTGTTTCTCTCCGTTTTACATCCTCTTTCCATCCGTTGGTGCAGTGTGACATGGGCTTAAGGGGAGTAATCACTTTAAATGTGGTTCATTTGAAAGGCAAATCAAATCAAATTAAATCAAAATTAAATGCTTGTCCTAGCCCTATCTTAGTTTTGGAGTGCTTTTTCTATCATGTTTCTCAAAGATGAAATAAGGCCCTTAGCCTAAAAAAGTTGCATATAATCCTTCAAGATTTTTGTTGTTACGACTGATGCATACTATAGTAATATTTTTATATTGAAGTCGAATATAGCTTCCTTCAAAGTTTTTCATCCTTAAAACTGCTGTGATCCAGAGATAGGTCAGGTTTTGGTTGACTGAAGGGTTAGTTTTGGTGGTTTGCAGGTATGCAAAGTGGGTGGAAACGTGATACACATAGATGGGCTAGTACTTTTTATATTTTTTCTTTATTTTTCACTGTTTTTTGAAACTGAAATCCCACTCCCTGTAAAGCTCACTTTACATTTATGCCAACATCTTGATGTTTCCTCAAATTTAGCAGATAATAGAAAAATTTCTCAGCTGCAAGTGAGGGATTCTGATGTTGTACATAACTTAGATGACCCCCATTGCCAAAACACGAAATGGGGGTAAAATAATATACTATATTGATATTATTTTGATATAAACCTTTTAAATCCTTAAATACAGATATTTGGTTTTCAAAACTACCCCTATTTCTTTAGGCAGTTACCCAGAAATGTATCCATTGGATAAGATGTTTTAAGAAGAAAAGAAAGCATTTATTTACAACTTCTGGAAAGCTCTTAAATGTCATTTTTTTTAATTTTACATTTCTAGAAGAATTATGTAGATTTTGCAGTTTGGGATTTTAATTTGGAAGAACTATTAGATTAAAAATTGTGGGTGACATGGTGGCCTAGAAGTGGAACTCTCACTTCAGAATTAGGCTGTTAGTTCAATCCTAGGTTTGATCCTAGTTCGATCTTAGGTAGTGGCAGATATTTCTCTTTCTGGGCGCAGTGAGTAATTGCTGCTGCAAACTTCATGTAGGTGTTAGGAAGGGCATCCGGCCAATAAACTCTCAGCTCCATTTAGTCACCCTGACTCCACCCCAATGCAAAGGATTACAGTGTTATTAAAGGGGAAAAATAGATTAAAAATGTGACCCAATTTTGAAAATTTACTTAAAAATAGGATTCATCGTTTTAGGTAATCTGTACTGTTAAAGGATGCTCTCCAGATGTTTTAGATCTCAGCCCTCATTGCTAGCTAATATAATTTTGTAGAGGAGTGTAAATTGGTGTCATTAATTTGGGATCTGTTGAAGTTCGCCTGACTTGATTTCAGAAGAATTAGATGGCAACCATTCTATCTTGTGGGATCAGCCTTGCTATAACTCTGTGGGGAACAGAGTGGGTTGAGGTCTTTCTGGGATGGAATAGCTAATTTTATCCATTTCCCCATCCAGTGATCCATATCTTGCAGGTAGGTTTGCCAGAAAAAAAATACATTGTGTGCTGAGAGGGTTGAATCTGGAAATGAGGAATGGAATGGGAACCATGAAGAAAGCTTGGCCAAGCCCCCTTTTTTCTTAACCTGCTCTCCATTTTTTTTTCATTTACTGTTCAGGAGAGCCTACTCAAGCATCAAAACAAGGAGATGAACATGACTACAACTCCTCAAATGTCAAATCCTTAAAGAGGCTTTTTAAAGAAAAAATTTAATCCCTTCCCCACATGTAAATAGGTAGTATATCCAGGAGAGAAATTCTAACTTGTTTTCCTAGTTCTGAAGAAGATAAAAATATAACTATTATTCAAAACCATCTTGCTAAATCACAAGGATATGAATCTCAGTCAGAGGCTAACAACTATTGTATTATGATAAGCAGCCTTCAAAGGTATAGTTGTTGTAACTACTTCTAAAGCATTCAAGCCTGTGATTTCACCCAGTTCTTCACTTGTCAGAGCAATACTATAATGAAGGCAGTACATCTACCAGGCAGAATTGAAGCAACCTCGTTGCACAGAAGAAATCAGTAAATAAGAACTTACTCAGAGCTAGTTTGCAGATTGCAAGTTTGCAGATGACAGTGATTGGTCTCATTGGAGACAACAATGAATCTGCATACAAAGGGGAGGTTGAACAATTAGCCTTGTGGTGCAACCAGAACAATCTTGAACTAAATACACTCAAAACCGTAGAAATGGTCGTAGATTTTAGAAGAAACCCTCCTATACAACCCACCTCTTACAATACTAGACAACACAGTATCAACAGTAGAGACCTTCAAGTTTCTAGGTTCTATCATATCTCAAGATTTAAAATGGACATCTAATATAAAAACTGTCATCAAAAAAAGCACAACAAAGAATGTTGTTTATGTGCCAACTCAGCTGAAACTGTCCAAAGAGCTGCTGATTCAATTCTACAGAGGAATTATTGAGCCTATCATCTGCATCTCAATAACGGTCTGGTTTGGCTCTGCAACCAAATAAGACAGATATAGAATTAAATGGATAATTAGAACTGCAGAAAAAACAATTGCTATCAACCTGCCTTCCATTGAAGACCTGTAAACTGCACTAGTCAAAAAGTGGGCTATGAAAATATCTACAGAACCCTCACATAAATTGGACATAAATTGTTTCAACTTCGACTCTCAAAATGACGCTATAGGGTACTGCACACCAGAACAACTAGTCACAAGGAGAGTTTTCCTCCCAAATGCCATCACTCTGCTAAACAACTAATTCCCACAACACTGTCAACTTATTTACTAAGACTGTATTACAATTATTCCTCTACTACTACATTATAATAACACTTCCTAGTACCTATCTCTTCTCACTTATGACAACAACTGTGTTGCTTGTATTGCTTGTATCTTTACAATTTATATTGTTTTATTTGTTTCCTTGTATGATTGTATGATATAGTATGATTTGATTGTTTATTAGTAACCTATGACTATCACTAAGTGTTTGTTGTATCTTATGATTCCTGATGAATGTATTTTTTCCTTTATGTACACTGAGAACATATGCACAAAAGACAAATTCCTTGTGTGTCCAATCGCACTTGGCCAATAAAGTATTATATATCTATATATCTATATATCTATATCTATATCTATATCTATCTATCTATCTATCTATCTACCTACCTACCGACCTACCTATCTAAATATAATAGATACTTTCAGCTGAATAATTTGCAGTGTTCCTTTTTGTTGCATTAACCAACCTGTCTTTTGCAGGCCAGCTTGCTGTCTGAATTAGAAAAACTAGTACAGGCAATTCTCAATTTACGACTGGTTGCTTAGTGACTGTTATAATAACTCTCCAAAAAGTATTACAACCCAGTTCTGAAAGTCCAGTAGCTGCCCCCTATTCATATGACTGTAATTTGTGACATTTTTGCCAAAACCAGGCACTTCTTGTTTTTTTTCAAAAACATCTCATAGTGAGCAATTGGTTTGCTTAACAAGCATGGATTCATTTAACAACCATGGCGACTCACTTAATGACCACTGCAAAAAAAGGCCATAAAATTAGGTTGTTCATAGACAACATAGATT
This sequence comes from Laticauda colubrina, assembly GCA_015471245.1. Classification (NCBI taxonomy): domain Eukaryota; kingdom Metazoa; phylum Chordata; class Lepidosauria; order Squamata; family Elapidae; genus Laticauda; species Laticauda colubrina. The sequence continues at coordinate 3,967,579 of BLBF01000036.1, forward strand.
ATCCGCTTTTCTGCCCATTATGATTTATGACTGTAATGGACAGTGATAAATCAAAGGTTACCTGTATGTCATATCCAGATTGTCATTAAAACCCTATCCTGAATTCCCTCAGTTAGACCTTTCAGATGTGTTCCAACCAGCTGACTACAAATTCCTGGGGTTTTAATCTCAGGATATTTGAGGGTCCAATTTGGGAAAAAGCAGTTCTAGTCCAAATACGAAAGAGAGTTAAGTGAGATGGTCTGAATGAAGCCTGTATATACCAATTAAAACATGGAGCTCAGATTTCAGTTAAACTCAGGAGGGAGCAGCTGGCTTACTGGGTACAGAACCTGATGACCCCAGAATCACAAGCAACCTCTCTCTCTCTCTCTTTTAGAGCATGCCAAAGTATAATGTTAATGGGTCAGAATAGGAAACTTGTGGGGATGGGGGAAGGTCTCTGTCATTGATCCATGCTTGCATGATTTTTGTACTGTACCATTTTTGTTTAATTTGTAGGCTGCCTTGGAGCAATGATCTGGTGGTTGCAACTTGAATTTTTCTCAGGTTATTAATATCTAAAATATAATGTAACATGCTAGTTTGACAGAAATAATTCTTGGAACTTCAGTTTGCCAAAGTGCTGTCAGAGTGGGGAAGAATTTAAAAGAAGACAAACTATGTAGCTGAAAATCTACCTGCCTTGCTGTTTGCATATTGCTCTTTGTCTCTTCTTTCTCGGCTTGATTAAATGCTGTGGTTCAGGCCAGCTTGGAAATTGCACGTGTACATTAAGAACAAACTACAATGGTCTCATTCCTTTAAGCTCAGATATATAGGGAATCATTGTGATGTGTGTGAGCCAGACATTTCACACCTGTCCTGAAGCCATTGCCTTGTAATTTCCAAGAGTGAGTTCTGGATTCAGATGAATTCCAGACTTCTTATAACTGGGACCCCCAGAGCTTTTTTCCAGGCTAAGGTCTCATGTTTTCCCTTTTGAGGAAGATCAGTTCAAAAAGAAACGGGAAGAGGGAGAATAAAACTGAATTTGAGTTCCTTTACATCTCCTTACAATTAAACCTGGTTAATAGGATGATTCCTGCTAGGTACTTAATAATTTCCATCTACTGTCATCTTAATTAGATTAAAGCAGATCTCTGGGATCCTTTCCCAGAGTTTTTAGGGGCCACGTACAGCCCAGGAACCTCACATTTGCTCTTCTGCTATAGATTATCTGTGACTAATGGTGGGTTGTACATAAACTTTTTTTTTCCAACAGGCTGAATTCTGAGTGCAACTTTCTGTTTACACAGCAGTGGCTTGCTGAGTTCTGAAAAAGCCATTCCTGAGCTTTGGGGCTAGAGCTTCCTGTCAGTACTGTCCCATGGGACATGCGTGGGTATTGGTTTTGCTTGTCTACTCTGTTCCTAAACTGTCTTTTGACACAAAGCACTCCCTAATTGATGCAAAACACAGAAATCTCTTTCTTTCTCGATTCTTTCATTGCAAAAGCTCAGTGTTGCATGTCTACACAAGGGAACTTTCTTCTGTTCCTCCTCACTACTTTAACTGCAAACAAAACCTGTTTTAACTGAAAATACATTCCTGGCTTGAACCCATGTGTGGATGCAATTAGAGAGCAGAACTTTCTCGGGGTAATATCTATTCCTTGCTTGATTCCAGGCCAAATAGTTTCCTCAGTCTGACATGGCTGAGGACTCCTGTTTGGTTATATAGTGATAGGGCTGTAGACTTTTCCAAAGCAAATTGTAGACCTACTGAAAACACATGCCCTCAGTGCCGTGAAGGATGTATAGCCCCACATTCATTTGGATTATCTTAGGCGAATGTTGGCTGGTATATTCATTTGAAGTACAAAGCTACATTTTGCAAGAATGTTGTGGCCACTTTTTCTGGGCCCCTCAGGTACCGCAGGCTTTGCCTGCATTTTCTCAGAGCTTCTACTGCCTGAAGTTGGCCTCTAGGAACCATAAAATAAAAATGTATATGTGTGGAGTACTTATGAGTCTGGATTTCCTTATAAAGGCTCTGCTTCCTTAGGATGGCTTCAGTGTTGTGCTTGAGAAGTGTGAAGCCAAACTGGCAAACTGTGGTCTCCAAGCCCTTTACTGTGTAGCTCCATGCACCTGCTGTGGCTGCTGTTGTTGAACATCAAGAGACGTGGTTTTAGCTATTCCGGTGACGGAAATGCAAAAAAAAAAAAGTTTACATACTAACGAGGCTTTTCATGAATGCCCCCAATACCCCCAAATCTAAAGAAAAATCCAAACATCCTGGCCTCACCAAATATATATGATCCTTCCCATTTTGCAGTATTGCCCTGCCAGGCTGAGACCTCTTTAATTCTCCTACTTTAATAAAGTGTGACCCTTGGCCAGCGCTGGAATGGAGATGTTTGAGACTCATTTGTAGGCTGCACTATAATTCATGCTATCAATTGCCTATCCTTCCAGTGATAATTATTAATTATGATTAATGTCCTTCTTTACTGATTGCAGTGTGTTCGTGATGGCGAGTGTGCTATCCAGGAGGCTGGGGAAGCGATCCCTTTTGGGCGCCCGCATTTCTGCACCCCCTTTACTGGGGGATGGGATGTTGATGACAACTCAAGTTCATCCCCTGCAGCTGGAACACACCAGAGCATCTTCACATCAGAACACCCTTTCATATGAGGATGGCCGCTTCAAGGAACATGTTGAAGCCTCTGGCAGTCAGAACCAAAATTGGCTATTGCTGAAATCTGGCCAAAAGGTACTGAATTTGGTGGTGATGACTGTAAACCACCTTTCATCTCAAAAATGCTGGTATTAAAAAAATATATAATGCTGTAATAACAAGCAATATATTGCATAACAAGCATATATTTATTCAGTCAGCAAGATATAGATAGACAGACAGACACCAATTGCATCACCCTTGAGACACATTTCAGAGTTAAGGTGACATCATGGAGAATTCTGTGTCATTTATAATGTGTAAAGTGTTCCTTAGGCTGATGGTACTTGGAGAATGTCTTAACCAATGGATCGAATAATGAAAGGCTTACTGACATATTTTGGTCTGACATATTTTGGTTTCTATACATTAACTTGGGCTTAGAAATTAAATAGGAAAGCAATTTAATTCCTTAAATCTTGTGGTATATCAGTTTTTCCTACCTTGGTATCCTCTAGATACGTTTAGACTACAACTCCCATAATTCGCTAGGTTGGAGAAATCATCTCAGAGTTTTACAACTGATATTCTAGTAGCCAAATTCTTCAGGAGCTGAAGTTAATGAACTGGTTTCAAGGGCAACAACCATACAACAAATCGGTGGGCGTTATGGACTTTTGTTGAGCTAATATTTACAGACGTATCTGCAAATATTTAAAAAAAAAACCAGGATTTTTGAGAGGAAGGAAACTATTTTATTTCTATACCAACAAACTTTTCATGTCAGGCTTTACAGTTTATTTGAACTGCTATAAGATGCCTGTCCTGTCTCGGTGCTGTATAAATGGCTCACCCCCATCACGTCACTTTGACCATACTGGCTGAGGTAATGTGAATTACAGGTAAGACCTGTTGGAAGGAAGTAAATCACATCTGTCCTAAGCCAATGATGTCAAAAGTTGAGTTAGTCTTTATTTCCAGTCTTCCTATGTTACCTGCTCACAGCCAGTGTATTATAGGTAGTTAAAAGCATCAGACTAGAATCTGAAAGACACTGAGTTCTAATCCTGCCTTAAATGCAAAGGCAGTGGAGTGACCGGTCCCTCCCTTCTTCTCCCTCTCCCTCCCCCCCCCTCTACATTGTGTTGTGTTGTATTGTAATATTATATTTATATTATATTATATTAATAAAATACCTCCCTAGACCATATAAAGTAATGTAACAATGGCAACGTATAGTTCCCATTTGCACTATTACGAATGCTCAAGCATGGAGGTGAATTGGAGGTGATATTTTTGGCTAGTGACTAACTATGTGTTCTTTATTTCAAAGAAAGGGTGCAACAACAGATGAGAGATCGTCTTCCCAGTTGATACCCATTTATAGATATGATATGATACTTGTAGAAATAATGGACAGAGATTTTACAGTTTTGTAAATGAATCAAGTAGAACAGGCTATTGTTCCAATGTTTTATTGATTAGATATCCCAAAAGATAAAGGATAAGTTTTAGTGTCATGTGTCACTGGGGATTTAATCTACTCTAAAGTTGCAGATTTAGCTGCACGTGGTAGAATTTCCAGCAAACTTCCATAGATTTAAGAGCTTGATTTCATATGAATTATTTTGGATTCTTTCCTTTGCTATTATGCAAAGTGATGCTCATGATATTTGGGGGGAAAAAGGAGGGATTACTTAAAATGTGGCATGTTCTCTCTTTTCCTTGGGGCTCTTTTCCAGTTTTCTTTGTTAAATATCTAGGACAGGTTGCTTTCCAAATGGAAAATATCGACTGGCAGTGATGGGCAGCAAGCCCAGCCTTTCTGGAAGATCCAGCTTGGGGAAGGTTGGGTTAAAAAAGTGTGAAATTAAGGTGGCATTAGGGGATGACGACACAGAGAAATATTGGGTGGCATTGCGGAAGAAGAGGAAATGTGAAGTAATCCTATTGTGAATTTCTATAAAAATAATTCTAGTTCCAAGTCTTTTACTGGAGTTAGTGGACTATAAAAAGAATGCATTCAAAATCATTCATCCACAGACTCAGCATGATCAGTGCCTAAAAGCATTTGGGAGCTTTATGAAACAAAAATATATCCTCAAAAGCTGACCAAATGAAAATAGGCCTTCCCCTCAGCTTGTAAATGCCAGCATTGTTTTGCTTAGGTGAGTTGTTATTTGGGGCAGGGGCACACTGTTTTGGGGATTGTATTTAATAGTTGGCTTGCTAGGAACTGCCTTCCAGAAGGAGGCAGGTATAAAATGCATAAATTAATGTACAGTATATTTATTACATATTTGAATGTATTACTTAAACAAATTTAGCTGAGTATATCATCAATTAAATCAAATTAAACAAAACACATTATTGGTTACTCCCTACATGCCTCTCCTGTCATATTAAAAATAAAGTTGGAGACAATTTGGAGGGGCTCTGGGTGGAGGGGTCTAAGGCTTTGGGATATATATGGCCTGATTCGAAAGGTGCCACAACAGCTTTCAGGATTGTGTGGGTAGATTCTGCAAAGTCCCAGCTGCATGTCACCCAAGGCTAAGCAAAGCAAACAGTTCAACCAACCAGCAAACTTTGGCTGAAATATGAACAGACTTCCCCTTGGGAGTTCCACCACTGGAGTTGTTCCCACTCCTTCTGCAGGTGGGTAATGTTCTACAGCAGCTTTGTAGATGGGAGTTGCTTACAATGGGTACCTGGTGTTCTCCCTTATCTGTTGATCACATTATAACTAGTCCTTAACTTACAACCACAAGAATGGAAGCAGAATTTCCATTGCTAAGCAAGGTTCTTGTTAAACGAGTTGGGCCCAATTTTACAACCCTTTTTTTTGCCACAATTGTTAAACGAGTTACTTAACAATGAAGTATTTCATTGCTGTTAAGGTTATCATGCCATCATAAAGTGATTCCAGCTTCCACCATTGACACACAGGTAATCCTCGACTTAACAACGTTTCATTTATGACCGTTCAAAGTTAACAGCAGTGCTGAAAAAAGTGACATATGGCCGGTTTTCACACAACCATTGCAGCAGCACCCCCATGGTCCCATCATCAAAATTTGGATACTTGGTCACAAGCATGTATTTATGATAGTTGCCATGTCCTGGGGGTTACGTGATCCCCTTTTATGACCGTCTGACAAGCAAAGTCAAGGGGGCAGCCAGATTTGCTAAACAACTATGTTACTAATTTTTAAGAACTGCAGTGATTCACTTAACAAATGTGGCAAGAAAGGTTGTAAAAGGGGGCAAAGTTCACTTAACAAATGTCTAGCAACAGAAATTTGGGGCTCAATTGTGGTCGTAAGTGAAGGAATACCAGTAACTTGAAGCCAACTGGGAAGGTTGCAAATGGTGATCACATGACTTTGGGATGCTGCAACCTTTGTTAATAGATGCCAGTTTGCCAAGAGCCCCAAATTTTGATCACGTTATACTGTGGGAATTCTGCGACGGTTGTACAGTAAGTGTGAGGATTGGTCATAAATCAACTTTTTTTTCCAGTGCCATTGTAACTTTGAATGCTAAATGAATGGGTTAGTTAAGAACTACCTGCATATATCTGCAGATAGCACTTAGACTTACATACTGCTTCACAGTGCTTTATAGCCATCTCTAAGCTGTTTACAGATTGCCCCCAACAATCTGGGTTCTCATTTTACCCATCTTGGAAGAATGGAAGGCTGAATCAACCTTGAGCCCGTGAGTCTCTAACTGCTCAACTTCTGGCAACTGGCAGTCAGCAGAAGTAGCCTGCAGTACTGCACTCTAACAACTGCGCCACCATGACTCAGAGGTTCCCTTTCCCTTCAGAGCTTGGAATCATGGTTTTTCTTCCACTTTACCTTGATCTCCACTGTGTTTCTCCCATGAGGGAGACTTAATAACTCTAGACTGGCCCAGTTGGAAGAGTTGGGATTTAAATTTAGGAAGTCTTGATCTGAAAGCCAGTCCTTTGTGCTCTCACCTTGGCTCACCCATCACACTAAGCCATAATATGGTGTGTTTGATTTTGGGGTAGTGCATTTATATAATCCCATTTAGGGTTTATTCAAACTATGGCTTGATATATTGTGTGAATTCAAATCTTCCCATCTGCCAGAATTCCTGTCCCAAGCTTTTCAGTTTGGTGGAATTTTGTTCATTGCACCGCCTTAGTCTGTCCCCTTACCCACCTCAAGGAACTGTTGTGATGGATTGTCCTGCTTTACCTTTTAGCAATTGCAATATTACTCAGACTTCTACATCAGGAATCCTGGTGGCGCAGTGGTTAGAATGCAATATTGCAGGCATAACCTGGAGTTCGATCCTGACCGGCTCAAAGTTGACTCAGACTTCCATCCTTCCCAAGTAGATAAAATGAGGACCCAGATTGTTAGGGACAATATGCTGACTTTGGTATTCTAAGTGCTATTGCTATTGCTATACTGCCCCATAGTGTTTTACAACACTCTCTGGGTGGTTTACAATGTCGGCATTATTTGCATATTGCTCACAACAATCCAGGTCCTCATTTTACTGACCTCAAGGATGGAATGCTGAGTCATCCTTGAACCCTGTCAGGATCAAACTCTAGGCTGTGGGCAGAGTTTGCTTTTATTTTTTTTTCTTATATGTATCCATGTATTCATAACTCTGTTTTTACTTATATTTATTATCTTTTAAGCAATTGACAAACCAAATAAATAAAAAAATGAAGTACTGCACTTAACCATTGCACCAAAAGGAGTCCTATAATAGATTTTGAAAGTGGATGGAGGATAAACATGAACTCATTAATCATGAACACATTTTCTTTGCATTAGATCTAACTGCAGTGTTTTAACCTGCATACATACAGTGGTTTCCATCCTCTCATCTCAATTGATGTCTAAACTCTAAAAGGAATTAGGACAGGGTTGGGCAACTATGGCAACTTTACAATCTGTGGACTTCAATTCCCCAAAATTCCTAGACTGGGTCAGAAATTCTGGGAGTTGAAGTACACAGTTTATAAAGTAGCCATAGTTGCTCACCCCAAAGTAGGAAGTATCTGGGCAAACTCCCTCCCTCCCTGCACACACAGCCACAGATACCCAAGCAAAAAGAAGCAGAGGCATAGTAGTAATTCTAGGGAGATGTCAAGAGTCCTACTGGACCCTGTACTGAGCTGCATGAGGTTACCACACACCACACACATATATGATTTAATGCATATATCTTTCATGAAGCATGAGAGATCCTTTCACTCCACTTTTTCAGAACAGTGGGATCAGTACAGCTTCCCCAATTAGGATCCCTCTATAAATAACATCCCCAGGAATAACTCAAAGAGTACCCCTCTTAGCCTGGATAAAATTACATACAAAAATAGACTTTAGGAAGTTAAGCAGCAAAGGGGAAAGACCTTTGCAGAGACCATCTTTCCATGGACTACCCAAGCATGGGCTAGTCATTCCCTTTCTGGCTCACCTTTCCTAGCCAGCTGACCTGCGCTATCTTACTAGATTGCATGTGCTTTTGTTTGAGCAAAGGAATAGTTGGAGAATTTTCATGAGTTTTTGCTTGTTCACCTATTCTGACACTCTCTGAGAGATTTGACAAAGCCTGATGGAAAGTCAGCTGATCATCACAGTGTGTCCTTTTCACTTAAAAGTTGAACCAGAGTGCAAAATACATCACATGCTGGTCATGTAGATATGACTTTGGCTGCAGAACATATATCTCAGTGAGAGAAAGCTGTCCCTTTCCTGTTATTTGGGGCTCTGGAAATGCATTTTTGAAGCCCTTCCATTCTAAGGCATTGAAACTCTGGATTTGTTTCAAAATGACATTAGGTTAGTATCTTCTCTTTAATGATGGTCAACCAGTTGCCTTATAACAGTGGCCTCCAACCTTTTGGGCATCAGGGATCAGAGAGAGGTTTTTCCACGGACCGGAGGAGGCGTGGTTTTGTGTGCTGCCTACATCCAGCAGATGGGGTTTCACTCGTTTAAGTGGCCCAGTTTCTGGCATGCCCAGTACCAGTCCATAGACAGGGCGTTGGGGATCTCTGCTTTGCAAGCTTGAGTACCATAGCTACCCCTGTTCATTGCTGTTCTGACCCAGCACTCCAAACACAAGTTAACTCAAAAGATTCCTTTATTAGGAGCGCCTGCAGCCCCGACAAAAAGTTTCTCTCTCAATGCAGGCTAACAAGTCAGTTCAACTAGAAGATGAATAGTTGTCTGCTACATCTATTCATCTCTGTCCCCTGCCTTTTATCCCCAGAGCTAGGATGGAGCCTCACTAGCAGCATTCCAAAGATCCAAAGATCGGCCCATGGATTTCCACTGCTCTTCTCTCCTCTGCTTTCTGTGCATCTGTGCATTAGGCACTGGACCCAGCTGTTCCTCCTGTTCCTCATCAACCACCTCCAGACCTGGAGACTGTTTACTCTCCATCTGAGAGCTGACGGATGGCCTAGGCTCCGTCTCTGTCTCTCTCTTTGCCAGCTCCATTCCCTCTTCCTCAGCACCCAGGTTGCTCTGATGCTGACTCCGACTCCCACGCGGGTGCCTCCTCTGATTCGGCTGCTGGAGGGGCTGCTGGCCAACAGGCTACAACATAGAGTGCCTCTGAACATAGAGTGCCATTTGAATACTTGGCTTATAGTTATTGGTAGGTTTGGTTTTGGTTTGGTTTGTTTATGATAGGAAAAATGGAAAACAAGTTAACTCATTTGGAGACCAGAATGACCATTATGACTAATAGTGGCTTTTTCTCCCTACAGGTATATGTCTTTTACAATGGGCAAGAGAGTACTGGGCTGGTGGAGTACCATGACCCGGTCAGTCATGAAGTAAAAGTGTTGCTCCCGGAAAAAGGGTTTTATGTCACTAGGAAAGCTGAGGAAGTGAGACTGGCTGAAGTTGGGATGTCACCTCTCCCCAAACTGGAGATGGACCATGGAACCCCTACAACAATGGACTATAGTCCAGTTCCTGTGGTAATGGAGCATTGCACCTCTGCAGCAGACATTGCTGTGACATCTGGTTTGAGATCGGTCTCTAGGAATATTGATGTACCAAAAAGGTGGGTGGTTTGGAATGCCCATTTGGCTGTAGTTAAGCAATATTGCATAACAGTTCCGTAATAACTTAGAAATTTTTTCCCGTGGCTGAAACAAAATGTGGAAAGCATTTCTCCCCCCCGCTGTTCTCTTTCCCTTTCATTTTATTAGGTTGAAAGCACAAAGGCAAATACAGCTTTGTTTGCACTTGATCTTACATAAGCTACTCTATGAACCGTTTCAGCTGAAGGGTGGTAGATGGAAGTATTTATAATAATTTAAACAAACGAGTAAATAATTTGCAGCCACAAACTAAAATAACATATCTTGACTAAGATGCCTTGGTGATAGTAGTTCATACCATGATCCACCCATTAGGCTAATGTAAACATGCTCCATGAAGCATGTTTGGAGATAACCCAGTAGCTGGACTGGGGTGCAAATTACAACAGCACGATTGTTGTCAAGATCATTCCACCAGGTTAAGGATCTTTCCTATTTTGAAGTTGCTATACTGGTTATTAGTAGGCTTTAGAGCCCAATTCAAAGTGCTGGCCATTACTTTTAAAGCCCTCTACTTGTCAATATTGAGCTATAACCAGCAATGTCTTGCCAACCTAGAATTTGCCTCTTTGGTAGGGTCATCTAAATCAGGGGTCTCCAATCTTGGTAACTTTAAGACTTGTGGACGTCAACTTCCAGAGTTCCTCAGCCAGCAGAGCTGGCTGAGGAACTCTGGGAATTGAAGTCCACAGGTCTTAAAGTTACCAAGGTTGGAGACCCCAATCTAAATTGAGTCCTTTTTCCATGCAGGGTACCTAAGGTGTGGGCTATATGATAGACCTTCTTGGTAGTGGCCCCTCTTTATGAAACGAGCTACTCCTGGAAGGACAGAGAGCTTCATTCCTCTTTGCTTTATAAAAGCAAGTTTAAGTTGTATTATGTTTTGCACAGGGCTTTTGGCCATTATGTTATGTCTGAGCAGCCATTATAAGTGATACTATTGTTGTTGTTATAATTTGTAATGATTATATTTTAGAACGTCATTTGCTGCTGCCCTGTATCCGTAGAGGCTGGGGCAGCCTATAAAAATTGTAATAAAGTAAGTAAACAAATAAATCCTAAATGCTGCAAAATGAATTAAGAAAAAAAAAAAAATGAAGCAATAATGCCAACAGAATTGATCTAAAAGCTTAACCTGCTACTGTCCAATTGAAACAATCATATTACATTTAGTTGTTAAGAAAAGTGGTAAGAGAAGAGAAAATGTTGCTTCCCTAGTAGATGCTGCCCATTAATGTATCAAGTACTGAAGGTGAAAGGCTGCTTTTATATGTTTCAGCTTTCTGGGTTTTAGGAAACTACTGCAATTTATTTTTCACCCCAGTGGGTAGAGAACTCTTCTACCTGCCCACTTTCCTTGGGGCCCAGCCCCTCCAAAATTATAACAGGCTCCTAATAATTAAGAAATCCCCAATACTTTTCTGGTCTGCTTGTTTTTAAAATTGACAGTGCAAGCTTTTTCTACTAACTTCAAGAGGTATGCTTTATGACCAGCAGGGAAGGGGTGGAGTTGTTCTTGTTAAAAACTCCCTTTAGAAATCTTCATCCTGGAGATGGAAGAGACAGGAGCGCTTTCCTGAGTACAAATCTTGTGCTGATCCAGAAGAAAATACCTGGATTCACTTGAATTTGTGGCTGTTATTGGCTTGTTAAAAGTTGAGACTTTGATCAAAATGCTTTACTGGTTGCTTTTTAACAATTAACTTGTGTTGGAGGAAGAAAATCTTGCAAGAAAACAAATGCAAAAGGCATGAAGCACTTGAGATGGAATTGTCTGGTGAGCAATGTCTTTGCTAGGATAGTTGGTCTGTCGATTCTTTTTGGAGGAACCATCTTATCCTTCCCCTCCCTTCTCTCATTGCAGGAAACCCGATGCTGCAGTAGAGATGGATGAGATGATGGCAGCAATGGTGTTAACCAGCTTATCCTGTAGCCCTGTGGTACAGAGTCCTCCTAACAATGATGCCAGCATCTCAGGTAAGTTTGATGGCAAAGGGCCTCTTATGGCCACTTGGCATTCTGCACCAAAAAACAACACCTGTTTTAGTGCATAGCTCATGCAGTGCAAATGGGCCCACAGTGGCTTAATTGTATCAGCCCAAATGGATGTTTTCCTGTTGTTGGAATGCAAATTCCAGGATTCTGCCATGCTGGCTGGTGATTCTGGTATGACAGTCCCAGCACATTTGGAGAATGCCAAGCTGGGAGTTATTATTTGGAACACTGATGTTTCAGTATTTGCTTTTTCCTGAATACACCTGAGAATTTAGGTTATCTACAAAAATATAGCTTTTTTTTTTTTTGAGGCAAAAAAAATAGCTTTAGCTTTAGCTTTTTTTTTTTTTTTTGAGGCAATAATGTGGGCAATCTGGAGCTGGAATATTAGGCTAATGTGCACAGAGCAGTTTTCAGCTTATTTTAAAAAAAATAATGCAAATGAGTCTGATTAAGAAAATGTCCATTTATTATAGATATGAAATTTCTACCCTGTAACAATGATTGCAGCAGGGAATTCTGTCTGTCATGATGCTAATGTCAGAGAATTGAGTTCCTTTGTTTTTTTTTAAAAAAAAGTAGTTAAGAAAGCTTCTGTATTTTAATTGGAAGTATTTTAATTCTGTTGAGCCTTTTTTGGGGTAAGTATTATTCATACTTGTTGAATTTTAATTGTTTGGCCACTTTGTAACTCAATTTTGGAAGTTGTAAAAAATAGAAATGGCATAAAGAAAGGGAGTAGAATTAGCAACTCAAGTGCCTTGGCCAACATGCAGACTGTTCAATTCAGCTTTCAGGGAGATCCAACTTTTCTGTTCCACTTCTTTAGTCTTTTGGGTTTCTTGGCTATCTGCCTCAAATCAGTGTTTCTAAAGCACTCATTTCTTCCTAGCTTTCTTCCTGTTAAACGGCTCACATATCTTTGTCTTATGTCCTGGACAAGCTTTTCTCAAAAGTAGGCTGTACCCAGTTCAGATCAAATATTTATTCCAGCTGTGAGATTTAAGAATGAAGTGCCCATTATAGTTAACCAAGTCCCCTTTTGATACCTTCTAAGGTTCTACCAGATTTTCCTTCCCAGCTCTTCTCTCTTTATCATGATTTTACTAAACCCTTTTTGCCTGACATTCTGGTTCTCTTATATACTTAGCATTTCGCACATTTCCGAACTCTTGAAGATCTACCCCAAAATATCCTGACAAGAAGTGAATTTGTTCATATTGTCTGGTGAACTGTTTAAAAGTTGCAGAGTAGGGAGAAGGAAAGATGGTCTACAGGGCACTTTTGCAGTTCTTTTTCCTTTTGATGAAGTATGCATGAGCAAGTTTCCCCAGAGACTATCCCATGTTACTGAGTTCTAGCACATAAGGAGAATACCTTGTTTCTGATATCTTCTTGATGCTCACCATTCTCTGCTGCAAAACATATTGAAATGCTCTTCTTCCTTGGCTCCTAAAAAAATAAGAAAGGGATTATTATTATTTATTATTATCTTTCTCTTGCTTCCAGTATAGGAGAATGCTGATTTGAGAGCATGTTCTGTGAGAACAGACTGAACAAACTTGAGATGTTCAATTTGAAGAAAAGACTTAGGGGAGGCATAATAACCAAGTTCAGACACTTAAAAGGAAGATGGCCATGAATGTTTCTCCATGGCTGCAGAAGAAACCTGGGAAATAATGTATATTAGTTGTAGCTATTCAGATTTCAGTTAAATATAAGGAAACACTTGATGGTAAAATCTATACAACAGGAATATAGCTCAAAAGGTGGAGGTGGTCGTTTCTCCATCTCTAGAGAATTTTAAGATGTTGGATAGCTGCCTCCCAGTTTAATTGATTTTTGTGCACATTGAAGGTTAGGATTCTTCAGACTTTCCGGCTGGGCAATTCTGGGAGTTGAAGCCCACCCACATACCTTAAAGTTGCTTAGTTTGAAAAGATGGTCTGTGTGGTCTCTTTCAACTCTGATTCTTCTATTTTCTTGAATGGCTGTTTCCATTTGCCATATCCCTTATCTCTTGGCTCATGTTTCAAAGCCTGAAGATAAGGATTTAATTGTGCTATGATGTATGAAAACCAGCACAACACTTGTGGGATATGTAGAGAAAATATACCAGAATATTGATATGCCATTATGAAATGAGGAAGATGCAGTTCCAGAGGTGGTATTTAGCAGGTTCTGACCAGTTCTGGAGAATCAGTAGCGGAAATTTTGGGTAGTTCAAAGAACTGGCAAATACCACTTCTGCCTGGAGATTTTACAGTATAATTCCCCTGCCATGCCCACTGAGCCACTCCCACGGAACCAGTCGTAAAAAAAATATCACTGTGTAGTTCCCATAGGTAGGCTGCTGTTTGCACCTAGTTGTGTAGCTTCACAGATCACCAGAAGAACGCCCACAGGTAGAGAAGCCATTTCATAGCCTCTGTTGGGTGTGTATATAGATTCTTGAATCCCGCCCTCCCCCCAAATTCTTTAAACTTTTGTCCCTCTTTCTCTTTTAATTTTTATCAATTTCTGAATTTATGGGACTAGAATCCAGAAGAGGGGGCTATAAGCTCAGCGTGTTGCATGTCAGAGGGAATAAATCAATACTGATTGGCTGATATTAGATAAATTGTGGTGGTATTCAGGGAGATGAGCTAATTTTGTGGCTGATTTGAATTGTGAGTTGTTGAATATGCCTTCTAGTTTGATTTGTTTGAATACCCAGCCTAGCCTGCAATCCTAATACTTCCTGATCCTTCTCTACCAAAATACTAATAAGTTTAAATACTTAGGTTTTTCAACGCTACCACCTATCTTGGCAGGGGGTCCCCAAAAGTAGGACTGGGATTGTGAGGATAGACTGGTAGGTGGGAAAAGGGTACTGCCCACCCCTCTTTCAGACCACCAAATCTCTTTAAATATCCTTTTGCCTACTAAGTTTGAGCCAAATTCAGTGTTTTTGCCATCTCATATTTACTCAAGCTATAATTACAAACTAGGAAGAAGATCATGAAGAACTTTATTTTTTTTTTTTTTTTTTTTGAAAAACAGTCTGTGAGAAGCCTGTAAGTAGAACCCCTTGAGACTGGCTGTTTGTGGCAAGCAGTAAAACCTTACCTATAATCCCTCCAGCACACCCAGCCACTGGAGAATTGCTAGAAAAACAGCTGGCTGGATCAGGAATGGGTGTCTGCAGTCCCAGTGGAGGGAGGGAGTTGTGTAATCCAACCCCTGGCTGCCGTTTCCAGTTGGATGCTCAGACCTATTACGGGAATAATAGGCACCAAGAGAAGCCAGTGTCTTCATATGGAGGCACTTCCCATAAGTCTCTTTGGACCCTCTGTGTGTCTGTTTAAAAATAGGAGCATTCCAGTATGGGGAATGCAGGTGCTTCACAGTCAAAACTAGGGCAGCCAGGCCCGTTGTATGTCTGGATGTTGGACTGGCAGTGAAGGTGTGAAAAGGCTTCTGAAACTGAGAAGAGGTGGAATATCCTGTGGCTTTTCCTGTCATTCCCTTCCTGATTCTGATTTTACAGAGAAATGTTATAGATGAAAATATGAATTCATCTTTACTGAATTCAGCAGGATTTTGTCTCAGAAAATGTTTATAGGACTGTAGTCTCAGTAGGTGGCAGAATTTTGTAAACTTACTCTGAGTTGGAAACTAAGCAGGGTTGAGCCTGGTTAGTACTTTAAAGGGAGGCTGTCAGGGAACGCCAGGGATGTAGGCTAGGTTGGAAAATCCACACAACATCCTGAAAGTGGCAGTCCACTTTTGTTTTGTGGCCATGGAAACTGTAGGGTCATGCCCATAAAGTCATTTGGTTGGAGTCAAGCTTTTTTACTTCTTAGACACAATTATATTGCATTTTTGGATAAAGAGATAAGTTCAGTACAGGTGTTCCATTCAAGTTGCACTAATCAAAATTTGTGCCAGGCTGTTTTTGGATTCTTAAATGTGCGTATAAGAACCAAGTTAGGCTTTGGAGCCGGATGTCTGCTTCTAAAATGGAATCGCAATTCTACTATGTGATTTCTTTCCTCCGCCCTGCAGTTTAAAGTCTCTAATTCTTGGTTCATTATCTCCGTATGATTTACACTTAACGTAGTGTTACTTCTGGTATGGATCCATTGTGAGTTTGTATTCCTTTCTGGCTAGTTTTCCTGGCTGCATTGTGAAATGTGATCAGTAAATCTCAGCTGAGATTTAATCAGTTCATAAAATGCCTCAGAAAAAGAGTTGTAACGAGATACTCAGCATCAATAGAATGTTTTTTTTTTTAAGAACACCAGAAAAGGCACCATTACATTTGATATAAAGGGGAACATGGACCAATTTGTAAAGAATCTAAAGGCCCTGTCACACTGGCCGACGGATGCAAAACGTTTGTAAAAAGGACACAGCGGACGAGCAAAATGTTCCATCCCTTGTTATCTGCTCTCAAAAGTGCCCCGAATTTGCATAACCAGAGCGGACAACACGGAAAGGAACGGACGGGGAGAGGACGTAGGGCGGATGGAAAGTGGATGCTCCATGGAAGCCTAGCGGATGGAAGTGGATGGAAGCGGATGGCACATCCGCAGGGCTTCCGGGGAAGCACAACAAAGCGGACGCGGAAAGGTAAGAGCAGATGCCGAGTGGATGAAGCGGATGCAGAGCGGAAGCCTAGCGGATGCCTAGCGGATGCTTAGCGTTCAATGCGCATGCGGGGAGGATGCATTGCGTCAGCCCCACGGATATAAAGGGAAGCAGCTCGCAAGCAGCTCACCATTCAGAGGAAAGACCTGCTTCCAGACACAGCTTGCTGGCCAGCCAGCCAGCCAGCAACCCAACAACCATGGGGAAGAAAAGGAAGCCTCTGCCATCTGCTGCCAGCCCTGGCAAGAGGGACAGGGCCACCCTCCCACCCCCTGGCCCTGACTCTGCTTCTGCTGGGGCTTCTGCTGCCCGGGCTCGCTCTTCTGGAGGTGGTGCTTCTGCTGATGCTGCTTCTGGAGGTGGTGCTTCTGCTGATGCTGCTTCTGGTGGTAGTGCTTCTGGTGGTGCTTACTCTGCTGGCACTGCTCCTGGTGCTGTTGCTTCTGCTGGTGCTTACTCTGCTGGCACTGCTCCTGGTGCTGGTGCTTCTGCTGGTGCTTACTCTGCTGGCGCTGCTCCTGGTCCTGCTGGTCCTTACTCTGCTGGCACTGCTCCTGGTGCTGGTGCTTCTGCTGGTGCTTACTCTGCTGGCACTGCTCCTGGTGCTGGTGCTTCTGCTGATGCTTACGCTGCTGGCGCTGCTCCTGGTCCTGCTGGTCCTGCTGGTGCTTACTCTGCTGGCACTGCTCCTGGTCCTGCTGGTCCTGTTGGTGCTCCTGGTCCTGCTGGTGCTCCTGGTCCTGCTGGTCCTGCTGCTGCTGGTCCTGCTGGTCCTGCTTTTGCTGCTACTGTTGTTGTTGTTGCTGCTGCTGGTGGTGGTATGGAGGAGCAGCGCCTACAACCTCGAAGCCCTTCTGATGAGGGCCCATATGGCCCTGCCAAAGGGAGGAAGAGGCAGACTCATGAACGGGAGAGGAGGCAATACACAATCAAAGAGGAACATGAGGAGGAGGTGCTGGCGTGGCTGAGGGAGAATGAATATCTTTGGCGGAAGGGACACAGGCTCTATCGAGACACCAAGAGGAAGCAGGCTGCTTGGAGAGAGAAGGCAGAGAGCCTGGGCTACACTTCGGAGGTGCTCCTCGACTGGTGGAAGCACATGCACACATGGTACGGGAAGCTGCACCTCAAGAAATCTGGCCAGGACGCGGTTAAGCTGACGGACAGAGAGACCTACGTCATGGCCAAGTGCAGCTTCTTGGAGGATGAGATCCGCCACCGAGGAGCAGCCCCTCTCACAACCCTCTCTCTCAGGCAGCCTGCTGAGAGCCAGTCCTCTTCTGGCCAAGAGTCAGCTCCTGTGTCCAGGCAGGTTTCTGTGGAGTGTGCCACGACGGAGACCCCCCTGACAGCTGTACTACCCGTGGTGGAGCGCGTGGAGGACTTCCTGATGCAGTGGGAGCAAGGAGAGGGCACTTCCACCACAGCCCAACCCGCATCCACCCCCAGCTCCACCTCCACCGAAAGGCAGAGAGGCAGACCGGAGGGGCAGAGCCACACTGTCCTGCTGGAGATCAGGGACACCATCAGGAGCAGCGTAGATCTCCTCTCTCAGCTGGTACACACCGATGGCCCATCCTCCAACCGCAAGCTCTTCCACACCTACGTCAACCAGACCCTCATGAACATGTCGGAACCCCAGTACCAGGTGGTGAAGGACAGGATCACCGATCTTCTTCACAACCCTCCAGACCAAGCTGAACCTGCTCCCACCCAGTCCAGGCCTGCTCCTCCACCCCAGATGATGTCACTGCCCTTCCAAGGCTTTCCACAGGCCCTACCCTACCAAGGCTATGGCTACCAGGAGGTCCAGCAGCACAGGCAGCCCTTCCCAGTCCAGGCACAGGTACATCAGACGCCACCAGTGCCACTGATGCCACCGATGCCACCCACGCCACTGATGCCACCCACGCCACAGATACCACCCACGCCACTGATGCCACCCACACCAGTCCTCACCCAGCTGCAGACCAGACAGCCCCACTACACTGCTCCTTCCTCCACCCCACAGCCAAGCCCAGCCTCAGAACTTCTGTCATCGATATTGGGGCTGACACCCCATGTCATGGAGGAAGGGGCTCTCAACATCATGGGGCTGAGCCAGCTGTCTGAGAGCTTCCTCAACACACCGTCCCCTGTTGTCCTCTCGGGGCCATTCACCCCAGTGGCGCCTCAGACCAGCACTCCAGCAGCAGCCACCTCCACAGCACCTGGACCCTTTACCCCTGAGACGATGGGAATGCCTCAGACTGGCTAAGAAGAGTGCCAGAGACTGGGTGGCTATCTGTTGACTTTATTTTTGCTTTGGACACTTGACTTGGGTCATTTTTCTTTTACAGCTTGTTATTAATCAAGATTATCTTTGCTTCACACACTTGCTTCATTTATTTTTGTCAATAAAGTCTTGGTGGAAACTTTTAGAAATGGTTTAAGCCTTTGCATGCTTGTGGCATGGGTAAGAATAGCAGTGGGATGGGCAGGGATACCTGTGGGATGGGTAATAGCTGTGGGATGGGCAGGGATACCTATGGAATGAGCAGGGATACCTTTGGGATGGGTAATAGCTGTGGGATAGATAAACCTCCAGTGCAAACATAGTGGGACTGTATGGTCCACCCTCCCAGATGCCACACCTATGGCCCTTTATTATCAATAATAATGTAATCATTCATCCACACATGTCAACATAAACACAACTCTTTATTAAACGCCCTGTTCATTGTAGGCCCACCCAACATACATGGCCCAATCTCATCAGTGTGATGAGACAGGCTGAAGGAAGCATCCATTAATCATCTATCATCCTGTCTTGCCACTCCACTGCTCCAGCTGGGGAGTTGCACCATTGTCTCAGGAGGTTGCGCTGCTTCTTCCCTTCACGTGAAGCTCTGTTGGGGCCTTGCACATCCTTAGTGTCTATCAGGTTTCGCCCTTGCCTCCATTCCCCAGGCTCCATGTCCCCATTGCCTTGTTGGAGGTCCACGAGCCTGTTCTGCAAGACTGGGTAGCGGGTGCGCATGAGATTGTGCAGGATACAGCAAGCTTTCACGATGTTCCTCACGGTCTCTGGGCGATGCTGCATGGTGGTGAGAAGTACCTGGAACCTGTTGGCCAGGATGCCAAAGGCGTTCTCCACCACCCGCCTTTCCCTGGACAGCCTGTAGTTGAAGATCCTCTCTTCACGGGTGAAGAGTCTGGAGGTATAGAGTTTCATGAGGTAGGTTGTGAGGGAGAAGGCGTAATCCTCCACGATGAAGTAGGGCACATCTTGTGTGTCGTTGGGCAGGGGGTCTGGATCTGGGAAGCCCATGATGAGGTTGTGTTCCAGCCCCTCCTTGAGGTTGCTGGCATTGTATACCTGGGCATCTGAAGATGAGCCGTAGCCTGAAGCATCGATGTACATGAACTTGTAGTCAGCATCGACCATGGCGAAGATGATGATGCTGAAGAAGCCCTTGTAGTTGAAATAAGTGGACCCCGACTTGGCTGGAGCTTTGCAGGCCATGTGCTTGCCATCGATGGCTCCAACGGTGTGTGGGAAGTTCCACCTCTGATACCGCTGCTCTGCAACTTTCTTCCAGCCTTCTTCAGTGGAGGGGCACTGGAGGAGCTCCTCCAGGTATTCTTCGATGATGGCCTGCACCACTTCTCTGACCACAATGCTGATGGTGTTGTGTGGCACCCTCCAGCCGTATTGCATGCTCCTGTAGGTGGTCCCTGAGGCCAGGTGGCGCAGAGTGAGTGCCACCTTGAGCCCAGGGTCCAGGCTGGGCCAGAAGTTGGTGTTTGCCTTGGTTAACCTGGGTCTCAGCTGCTCCACAACTTCATCAAAGTGGCTGGAGGCATACTCATGAAGTTCTGGAATGCACGAGGGTCTTCGTTCCTCAGCTCCACCATCAGCTTGTTGTACAGTCCGTACTCTGCTCTTCTCCCGATCCATCTTCGGACCCAGACACTTCTTGGCCGCCTCCTTTTCTTCCCGTAGAACAGTTGAAAGAGCCTGTAGATGGCTTCGCACTGTTGCAGAACGATGGTGACTACCAAAAGGACTGTGTTATGATCCATGATGGACATCAATGGATGCTGTGGAAGAGCAAGAGCCAGATGTAGGCTGCAGATGTCTGCACAGCAGGGCTGCTGGACTGAAAGTGAGATCCAGGTGAGTTCCTCCCCCTTTTTATAGGCAATATAGGTTTTCCACTAGGTGTCCTTTTGTATCCTCTAGGCATCCTCTAGACATCCTTAATATCCGAGATAGGTCCCCTCTGCAAATCTTTTTTCCGTTTTAAATGCTTTCTTTGCGAGCTGCATCCGCTTTCATCCTTTCTCCGTCCGTGCTACTAACGCTGCGCTTCCATTCCGCGTCCGTTTCGCTTCCTCCCTGTGTCCGTTTTCCACTGGAGTGGATTTGAGTTGTGCGTATGCGCAGCGGATATAGCGGACGCGTAACGGATGACGACGGATGTAGAATGGATGTTCCCCGTATGCATTGTGGATGCAGAATGGACGCGTTGGATACATTTTCCGCTCAGAAAGTTTTGTGCAGCTCAAAACTTTTTGAGCGGATGAAATCTCAGTAGACGGATGCTGGACGGATAGAGAGGATGAAAAATGGAGGCAGTGAGTACAGAACGGATGAATCGCGTTAACCAACGGATGGCAAGTTTTTTTTACGTTTTACATCCTCTTTCCATCCGTTGGTGCAGTGTGACATGGGCTTAAGGATCACAGTATTGTGGCAAAATGTAACATTCTAGTTTCACACAACATTTAAATTAATGGCGAGGTTTTAACACTTTGAACAACAAACTAAGTAGTCCTGCTTTAGCCTAGTCTAGCAAGTTGTTAAGCAAAGCTGGCTAAGGAATTCTGGGAGTTGAAGTCCATAAGTCTTAAAGTTGCCAAGGTTGGAGACTCCTGGTTTAAACCCATCTGGAAGGGATCATTTCAGCAACTAAGTCCAACCCTCTCTCTGCTCAGCGCAAAAATCTAAAGCATCCTTGGCAGTCATTTGTCCAGTTTCTGGATGATTGCCTCTAAAGAAAGGGAGATTATCACTTCCCTTGATAATCAGTTTTACTGCTTTTTTCACCAAGTTTTTCCTAACATTATAAAAGGTAGATTATTCAGAATTATATATATTTTTACAAAATCCCATTTGCATTCTATTTTATAGAATAGGGCCACTATAAACGAAAAACTAAGACAAAGCTATTAATAATCTGTTAGGTTCTTTTGGCTCCCCTGTTCCCTGTTAGTAAATTACAGGGAAGGAAGTTTAGGTGCCTTTTTTCAGTTTCTCACATTTCCTGTTCTTAGCAAAATTTGCAATATGAATATTTTTGTGTTTGTTTTAAAGCTTCAAATGCTAACAGTAAAAAGACTACTGTATGGAAACACAAATTTTCTTGCTGCATTGTGCTTCGATTGGCAAGCTCTTGGGAGGCAAGGAATTATTATTAATTATGCTGATTTCCTGCCTATTTTAAGAATAATGTAATCGAAACTGGTCTACCTCTTCTAGAATGGTTGCAGGAATTGGGTATGTCTACTTTAATGAAAAGGAGGACTAGGGAAGACATGATATCAGTGTTCCAATATCTCAGGGGCTGCCACAAAGAAGAGAGAGTCAAGCTGTTCTCCAAAGCACCTGAGGGAAGGACAAGAAGCAGTATCCATTGCTAAACTAATCAAGAGAGAACCAGAACTTAGGAGAAATTTCCTGACATAGGACAGTGGAACAATTTGCCTCCAGAAGTTGTGAATGCTCCAATACTGAAAGTTTTTAAGAAGATGTTGGATAACCATTTCTCTGAAGTAGTATAGGGTTTCCTGCCAAGGCAGGGAGTTGAACTAGAAGACCTCCAAGGTCCCTTCCAACTCTGTTATTATGTTCTTTTCTGTTCCGTTCTATCCCATTCCATATATTCTATTCTGTTCTGTTCGGTACCACTTTCCTCCATCTGTGCCTTTGTCAAGGATGGGGAACCATGGCCCTTGGCTCAAAAATTCTAGGAGTTCAGAAGTCATAAAAGGGTCGTGGTTTCCCACCCTTCTCTATGTAAAAGAGATGAAAGTGCTAAACTTAACTACTCAAGAGCTCAATAAAACCATGATTCACCTGTTTATCCTCTCGTCCTGTCTTTAGCATCCCAAGCAACCTGTGATGCCTGGAAAGAGAGCGGTGACATGTCAGATGGTGGGAGCAGTACCACAAGCGGGCACTGGAGTGGCATCTCCACCCCTTCTCCCCCACACTCAGAGGCCAGCCCCAAGTACTCAAACGAGGCCTTCAGTTCTCCTCGGGCTGATGATGGCTTTGAAACGGACTCGGATCCCTTTGTCTTTGAAGAGCCTGCTCCAAGGAAAAGGAAGGTACATAATGTGACCATAAGACAGGGAAGGAATTGTTCCATAGAAGCTGCAGGTCTAAATATAGATTTTTCCCTATCCGATCAAGAAAGAAAAATACCTATGCAAGTTTGCTCTTCCAGAATTCGTATTTTTACTATCAGAGCTACATCATTACTGTTTCTATTCACTCCATTAATTCCTGTTTAATTATTTGTTAAGACTTTGTATGCTGACTTTCCCTCAAGAATTTATTTATATTCCTCTCCCTATCAGTTTTTCACCTAAACAATATCCTATGATTAGGTGGGCCTGAGAGACAAGTAATTTCCATGCCTGAGGTGGACCTGAACCTGGGACTTCCAAGTCGTGATTTAACAACTTCATCATGATACCATCCTAATTCTCATTTTTATTGGCAACTGTTTTAACTCTGATTGGCTAACAGTGGAATTTTTGATTTTGTGGAATTGATTTTGATTTCGTAGAATTGATTTTGATGTGAATAGGACTTACTTTTCATGTCACTTTGATTTCTTATTTTAGAAAGTTGATATAAAACTCAGCCACCTTTTAGACTTTCTGAGAATTGTTAACTTCAATAGAATCAAAGGAAATGGTGCTATCACCAGTAGTTAAGAATCCTGAGAGGTTAAGTTTTGCACAACTTATATATGACCATGAATTAACTTAGAGTTGTTTTTGTTCTAGAATTCAGTGAAAGTGATGTACAAATGCTTGTGGCCCAACTGTGGCAAAGTCCTTCGCTCCATTGTTGGAATTAAGAGGCATGTGAAGACCCAGCATCTGGGGTAAGGCCTTAAATTGCAGTTAAGTCATATTTGCACAATTATATTGGAAAGGATCACCAGTTGATATAATTATATTTCAAAACAGGAACTGGAGTGGGGACAGTTTGATGCTAAATCTGAACTTTTGATGGGCTTCTTCCATGAATTTTGGTGGACTGCAGACGATGATCCTTGTCCCAGCTGACCATGTAAAAAGGTGGCTGGGGTCCCCATTTTTATTCCAGTAGTAGCTGCCCCAATGAGTTTATTGCCAGTCATCCCAATGCACTTTTCCTTTATGAGGCTGCAAAGATGATACGATGAGTAACTTACTGAGTCAAGTTCAGGCTCCGGATATAAAGTTCACTTTATTTGAAAAGGCCCAGATTAAAGATAGTTACTGATTTGAGGTTGGGCACATTTGAAAGAAGGTAGAGATACTTACAAAATGTTTGCTCTGGTGTGCACAGTTAGTCACAAAGCACTTATTAACCTACGGCTAATGGTTGCAGGATCCTCATGGTATCTCTTGTAGTTACCCAGAATGGGTGTTAGTATGCTTAGTTCTTTCTTTTTGTGTGGGGCTGTTGGACACAATTCTAAACAAAATATGATGTGTTCATCCACTCCTTGTGATCATCAGTGAGATTTTAAAATGCCAACTTTTCAGTTGAGTTAAAACTGAAAGTAACACTGAAGTGAAAAAAGTGAATTAAAGCTAAAATGATATTGAATTTAGCTCAAGTTCTCTCAATAATCTATCATCAGTTTTTGAATCATCTCTGACATGATAAGGTTGTATTTACTGGGAATTTCTGGAAGAGAGCTCTTATTTTGGTGGCCAGTCATTTTATTTCAAGTTAGCCCGGTCCTTTTTTTTTTTTTTGTGAGTTAGAGAATATAATTTAGTCTGGTTTTGAGCATTGCCAGCTATTTTCTCTGGCTTGAATACAGTTTTGGCTACCTGGCTAGAAATGACTGAACTTTGATATTTGCTATGTGGTTGTGTGGCCCTCTTGTGGGGAGAATTGGTTATATTTTTTTCCATCTTTTTAAATATCTTCTTTTGTTTTCAGTGATCTTTAGTTCTGTTGAGTTTTCCTTCCTCGGCTTTTTCCTCATTGACTTTGTTCTTCTAGCAGCTGAATTATTTTAATAGTTCATAATACCAAAGCAGCTCGGATGTTAAATTCTTAATGGAGTTAGATGAAAGTTTTGCAGTCCACAGGGAAGGTTTTCACTCACCAGAAAATTGTTCTGCTCCAAAAGTCTTTGCACCAGAAAAGGATCAAGTATACCTGAAAAATTACTCCCATCTTGTTGTGCCTGTTACAGCAGATAGACTTAGTTCTGGGTTCTTCTCTTTGCTAGTCTATGAGCAGAATGTTACCCTGAAAGAAAGGATCTACTGGGATTCCATAAAACAGTTCTTGGTTCTTCTGACAAATGTAGAAGAATTTCAGAATTTGCCAGAAATTGTGTGTCCATCTCAGTAGGTAAAGGAGGATTAGCAGAGCTGATGAGAGAGATGCTAGAGGTGGTATTAACTTGTCTATGTTGGGGTTGTGGATAAGAAAATTCTCCAGATATACCTCTACTTTCATATTCAGGGACAAAACCCCTAGATCAGGAGTGCCAATCTCGCGGGTGTCATGTTGTCATCACGTGACGTATCGTAATTTCTCCCCCTCCCCCTTTAGCTAAACCAGGGGTGGGTGTGGCCAGTGCATGACACATCCGGCCCATGGATTGTGAATTTAACATCCCTGCTCTCGATTGTTTCAGTTTTTGTAACAAAACACTGGAAAACTTTGCTTGGGAGTTACCTTATTTATTCCATATCTCCTTCTTTCCTCAATGCCTGCAGGGATGGTGCCAACTCTGACCAGAGAAAACGGGAAGAGGATTTCTACTACACTGAGATGCAAGTGAAGGATGAGACACTTCCGGAATCTTCAGTTGTTGCTCCCAATCCCACTGCAGGTTCCTCTCCTATTGTTATCCAACAGGCTGCCTCTCAGCCAGAGGCTCTCATTCTGGATCAGGCAACAACCCCCTTGGAGCCTCATCTGGCCAGCAGTGCCCTCAGCCAGTCAGCCCCCAGTTCCTTCTGGCACATCCAGGCTGACCATGCATATCAGGTAAGTCAGTGCCCACCTGCACCCCAGTGTTAAGACTCCGTATTCCTTCTGAAGGTGTTTGAAATTCTTTGGTGGAATTGTTCACCCTAATAAATAAACAGCCCCTCAGTTATGTTTGGGTAGTTAAATGGCAGGGTTGCAGTTCTGAGACTAGTGGTAGCAAGGTGGATGATTCAAGTTTCAAATAAAGAATAAGGTAAATGCAATTACCTTTCTAAGCATTCATATTCTTTCTCTGTTCACTTATACTTTGGGGCAATGTGTTAGAGAGTGAAAGAATAATGCATCTTTCACTCTTCTTTCACAGTTAATGTGTTCATCCTGTAAAGAATAGTAAAGGGATTGGGTATGGTTAATCTAAAAAAAAGGAGGCTAAGGGAGACATACTAGCAGATTTTTCATAAGTGAAGGCCTATCATGGGAAGAGCATATGGACATATTTTCCAAAGTGCCTGAGGGCAAGGCAAGAACCAGTGGAAGCTCTATAGAGAGAGATTCAGCTTCGAAATATTGAGTAGTTTCCTATCCATGAGACTATTAAGCATGAATCGTAGGGTCGTGATTGCACTATCTTTGAAGGTTTTTAAATAAATCCAAAAATAAATTAAAATTTATTTTTAAATAAATTAAAATTTATTTTTAAATAAATTAAAATTTATTTTTAAATAAATTAAAATTTATTTTTAAATAAAT
>BLBF01000036.1:3993963-4005575 GCA_015471245.1 Laticauda colubrina
AATTAAAATTTATTTTTAAATAAATTAAAATTTATTTTTAAATAAATAAAAATAAATCCAAAGAACCTGTAGATAGGACAAGAAGCAATGGATGGAAACTAATCAAGGAGAGAAGCAACCTAGAACTAAGGAGACTCTTCCTGACTCTTAGAACTATTAACCAGTGGAACAACTTGCCTCCAGAACTTGTGGGTGCTCCAACACTGGTGGTTTTTAAGAAAAGATTAGACAATCATTTGTCTGAAATATGGTATAGAGTTTCCTGCCAAAGCAGAGGGTTGGGCTAGAAGACCTCAGAAGTCCCTTCCAACTCTGTTATTCTGTTAAACATTGGACAGCTTTTTGTTGAGATGGTTGAGGATTCCTGCACTTGAGTAGGGAGTTGTCTAAAAGATTTCCTATATGCTTTTTCCAACACTATGTTTTCAAGTGTTGAGAAAATTCACAGAAAGTGAACATGAAAATGCTTTTCATTTCTTAAGACAGACGTTTTTCTCTACTTAGGCTCTGCCATCTATTCAGATCCCTGTATCCCCGCACATATTCACCAGCATTAGCTGGGCTGCTGCAACCTCAACCATCCCTACTCTCTCACCGGTGAGTCTGACAACTTTAATCACTAAAACTCTCATAATGAACTTTAACTGGGTAACGTGATATGATGTTTCAGGGCAATAATTTTTGAACCAAGGAACCTCAAATGGATTTGCTTAAAAATATGCATTCAAAATCTGGGACCCATAACTTCTGATGGAGTGAAATTTGAGAGAGTTTTAGGGCTGCATCAGTTCTACTGGATGCTGGGCTATTTCAGTCACATGATCATCAATGTTCAACATTCTGCAACAGTTTCCCAGCCAGTCTTGCAATCCCTTGCTCCCTCCCCCACCCAGCAGCAAACTTGCCTCCTGGAAAAAGAGACCAGGGGAAGACAAGGAAAGAAGGAAGATTTCCAGTTCTCCCTACCAGATTCCCATAACGAATCTCAATGGGGAATTCAATAAGAGGTCAGGTGATACTACTTTTCCCATTGCTTTTATGACTGCCCTTCACCATCATGTTTTAATAAGGAAACATGTTTGAAATGACAACCCAATGGGACACAAGGTTTATTTACTTGCCTACTTATTTATTAAATTTATTTGCCCCTATCTCATGTCAAGTGACTCCACAACAGGCCTGTCAAACTGGCAGCCCATGGGCCAGATATGTCACATACAGGCAATGTCCACCTCAGCTCCGCAAAGGCAAAGTAATGATATGTCATGATATGTAATGATATGTAATGATATGACACGATCGAGTTTGACACCCATGCTCTAGAATCTAGAAAGTTGCCTGGTTATACCGAAGGAGAGAATCTGGATTAGTTTAGAAGATTGTTTCAAAAATATATTACACGTAACTTGGTGGGTGGCATGTTCTGAGAAAGCTGTGGTTTTTAAAGATCCCTTTATGCATGATTATCTTACGAAATTTGGTACCACAAATTAAAAATAGATTTTCTTTTTTCTGTATGAGTAAACAGAAAAGTTCAATTGCCTGTCAGCCTGAAAAAAATAGTCCCCTCTCCCAAAATAAGGCATTTGTAAACAGCTGTTCCCAGAACATCTAATCCAAGTGACAACTTATGATTTAATTGGGGTAACTGCCAGAATCCCGACACTAAGTTGTTAGACAGGGGATTTTAGTTTCCAAAACTTTGAACTTTGATTTGAGTTGAACTGAGAAATAAAAAAGTCAACAAGACAGGGAGAATCTATTAGTTAAAAGTATGATGCAGCATTCATAAAACTGTAATTGGGGGTTCAGCTGCAAATGTTCAGAAGATGAAAAAGAAGATCTAATTAAATTTTTGTCAAGTTATAGCAGCTTTGTGCAGTTTGGAAAGTGTTAGCTAGAAGTTTAGTTTTCAAATTCTCTGAATCTTAAAATTCTGAAGGGTGCTGAATTGGGGAAGGAAAAATGGGAGAAGGGATCCTTCCAATAAAATACCACTTCTTATTTCTTCTCTACATATCTACCCCACTCCTAGCCCCCGTGTAGTAAAGACACATTTCAGATGAAAATCAATGTAAAAATATCCCTTTTTCACTCTCCAGACTGATTGCTTTCTTCTTATATAGATACGGAAAAGTCACATTTGTTGTTGGCTTTATTGGAGAAGACATTTTGGAGGGATTGTGGCCAGGAGAAGAGAAAATGAGAATTAAAGAGAATATCTGTATTGAGAAGCAGCATACCTCAAAAATAACAGCAGCTTATGTTCTTCCCAGAAGTATTACTTTGAAAAAAAGAAATGTTGAACTAGATAGAGTTTCTGTAATCTGGCAGGGCACCAGTTATCTGGAAATTGATATTTTTATTTTGATATTTTAAAAGAAGAAAATGCCCTCGTAGTATCTAAATAAGCAAGTTTACAATTTTCACCTGAGTAAAAAAATCCTTTCAAAGTCTTTTAAAGCACCCATCCATAATCATTTAAGGCAGAATAATAAAACCCAAATAAATCAAAAGGGTTTTTCTTGCAGGTTCGAAGCCGGTCTTTGAGTTTCAGTGAACAGCCACCTCCTCCTCCAGTGCTGAAATCCCAGTTGATTGTTGCATCCCCCCCAAGGGCAGCCAGTGGCACCAGGTAAGACCTGAAGAAGACACAGACTGAGCTACTTCAAGCAGGGCTGGGAAATAGCAGGTGTCAGATGCGCTCAGAAAGAAAAATGTGGGGGAATTGTTCTTTAGAATTTTGAACATGTGCTGCTGGCTTGGGCTCAGAGGAAAGAGCATTCTGCTTGAAATTTTGGCTATCTTCTGCCAGAAGTAGACAAGCATGGGCTGCAGGGTTTTTTTTTAAGATCAATGGCCTGATTGAGCATAAGGCAGATTTGTATGTTTGGTCATTTTTAGGCAAAATGTCTAGATTCATACATGGCACTAAACCATAAACAACAATGAAATGTTTGAATCCAACACTGTGTTTCATCAACCCTAGTTACAGTAGAGGCAACCTCTATTTTCCAGCCTTCATACAACCTTTAGATTGTGCTGCTGAAAGTGATGGCAAACAAGTTTGATTTGTACAGCACAATCTATTGTTTGTTTGTTTGTTTTTATTAATTTTAGGAAGAACGAGTGGATAATGTGCACTTGGGGCAGTTGTGTGTAAGCCAGGATTGTGTGAGCCTTAGCTTAGTATAAGTAGTTTTCACTCACTGACTGTAATTGGGACTGGCAACTTTGTAATTAAGCAGTTGTAGCTGTAAAGTGGGATTCTGGGATTATGCTAATTTACAAGGTCAGTTCCAGTTGCAGTTGTGAAAGCGAATCACCTGGGATTGTTAAGTGCAACATCTTGTATATGATTTAATGACTTTCTGCCAGCTTCTCCATTGACTTTGCTTTTTGGAAGCTGACTGTGAAGGTTGCAGATACCAATCTTGTGACTGGAGAATGCTGTGACCGTTGTAAATGCTCCCGAATCATGCTCACATGACTGTTGGGAAACTGTGATGGTGATAGCTTTGAAGACTAGTCATAAATCTCCTTTTTCAGCAGTGTTTTAATTATGAACAGTCACCGAACGAATGGTTGGTAAGCAAGGACTGCCCGTATATGAACTTGCCATACACAAGAATAGGCTCCAATTGCAAGTTCTTGGCTAATTAACAAGAGCCTTTTTGTGGGTGGAACAGAACACTGGTATTCTGACCAAGGCTTTCAAGACCGTAATTACGCGCACACTTATTTTAAAAACAAGTTTTGTGTTATTGCAACACTGGGAATTATTTTCCTTCCCAGCTGGTAATGAATCTCAAGTAGTCCCTCGAGATAAGCACCCACCTGTCTTTCCTGTGAAGTGCTGCCAGTAACAGAAGTGTCAACTGAATTAGAAAGGAAACTAACCAAAGTACAAAAGAGTTTCAAGAATGAATCTGAACCGAATGAACAACTTTGCTTCCTACAAAGGTTTCGTCATCTTGGCCTGTCCTTTATACCTTATTGAAGGGGCAATCACCTCTCAGCCTGACTCCCAAGTCAGTAGCTTTTGTTTCAGCTGCTCTCGCCTTCTAGCAGCTCTGTGCACATGTGCACTGGGAACAGGCTCCCTTGTTCCTCGGCCTCTTTGCTGCTGGACTCCAGAGGCAGTACCCCACTCTCAGATAGTCCTGGCCCCATCTCTGCATCGGACACAAGACCCTTGTCCAAGTCCTCTCCAGACTCCTGGACTGGTCCCCGTTCTTTGCCATTGTCCGATTCTACTGCCGTCTGCACAGGCTGCCAGCAAACCACAGTAACTAGCCCTTAAGACTTACGGGTGGAAGGCCCTAGGTTCAGCCCCAGGGTTTGTATCAGATGAGAGAGTGTTAATTGCTCAGTAGCTATTGTGAGTATATTCAATGGTTTTCTTTCTTTTGTTTTCTTTAGGAAAGTCCGTGGCGAAGCCAAGAAGTGCCGCAAAGTTTATGGCATTGAGCACCGAGACCAGTGGTGCACAGCCTGCCGGTGGAAAAAAGCATGCCAGAGATTTTTGGACTGAGAAGGATGTATCTGCATTCACACCCCTTTCTGGTGGGAAGTCTCAGAGGGCTTTCTCTCTTGCAGCTACCCAAGAGCAAATAGCCAGATCTCTGTATTTTGGCCACATCCAAGGCTCTGTTCTCTTGGAAGCAATTCCTGGTGCTTTGGCAGAAATCTCGCGAGCCACGTGTTTATCCTAAGCTCTGTATAGTCTACGTCTGCCAGGTTTTCTAATGTTCAGTGTTTTGTGGGAAAGCTTTTTCTACACATTTTTTTTCTTTTTTTTAAATAACAAATAACACAGCCTCCCTTTCTATTCTGTAAATAAGGAGGACAAAGGGAAAAAAAAAGCTGATTGCTTGATCTATCTTACAGACTTGTTTCTAGGTGGGTCCAGGGACCAAAGAACTTTGATCTGTTCCTCAGTATAGGGTGAGGTTGGCTGTGTGGTTGGATCAATGACTGCAATATGGAGGAGAGAAGCAACTGTTTCACCTCCCCTGAAGTCACGTAACCATTTAGAGTGTGCAAAAGGAGGACAGGAAGGGAAACTACTATTAGCAGATGAGGACAGTTGCTCTACTAATGGACACTGTTTCCCTGTTAATCCTCGGATGCCTGCAGAGGAATTAGCCATTTGCATCCTTAATGAGCACTGCTTTTTATTTTGTTTTCTTTGGTTGCTGTTGGGAAATAATAACCCGCAAATTCCAAATCACCCTGAAGTGGAAGGAACGTAAAAATAATCTGGATTTTTTTAGCAATTGTAAACCCCAAAACAAATGCATTCTGTAAGAGTCTTAGAACTCTTCACTGATGTAACTGGCGGTTTAAGATGTATTTTGAGCATCCTAAATGCAACTTTTATTATCTGGATACCATAGGAACTTCACAACCTCCCCACTGTCACTCTATATACTATGTGGCAGTAAATTAAAGTTCTTTACACTGTATTTTTAAGTAAGAATCTGGATCAGTCTTGGTTTTCCCAACAGTGGGAATGTTTTTGGAATATGAATTTGTCTTGTGCATATCACATTTTTACATCTGGATCTTCCCCCCCCCCCCAACAACTGCATTCTTCTGTCTTCATTAATTGGCTCCCCAAATCAGGCATATCTTCCAGAGAATAATTAGTTGTTTAATTATTAGTTGAGTTTCCTATGAATAGTAATGTGTTTGGACAGTTTCATTTCTCTTCTAATTATCGTAGGAGCCTACAGGTAATGAGCAAAGTGCATAAAAACCCACGATTATGTTCTTCCTTCCTCTTCAGGTTCATCCCACCTTGTGCCAGCAGTCTAAACCTTTGAACACCAAGTGAAGCAGCATTCCAAGATTTGCATATGAGAAAGCCTGAGCTGTTTTGTAGGGCATGCTGGTCCATGTTCAGTTTTTTGGGAATGCCCATTTATTTTGCCCTGCCACCCCCATTCATTGTTTCCATCCCATCATTCTGGCCATGGAATGATCCTAGATCCACAATCTATAGTCCCAGTCTCTCAGGATGTAGTTAGAAAAGAAAGAAATTGGAAATTGGGAGGGACACAGAGAAATGCTGGAAATAGCACTTGAAGAGAGGCCAACATTGTCTTAGAATTGATTGGGATTTAATGAATACAATTTTCAAAGATACTTGAGTCATCTGGGAAAAAAAATGAGCATTTTCCATTTCTTTTGTGTGTGTGGATTGAAATAATAACCAATAATTCCATCATTATAAACTTTTATTTTCTTCATGATCCATTGGCCTCAAAAACCTGAAAAATTGTAATAATCTATCCCCCCACCAGATTTCTATCCAACTATTTTTGTTATAACCAAGTTTGGTTTAAACTACAGTGAGAGACAGTGGAATTGGAAATGGTTGCCTGCTCTCCCAATATACTTGTTTTGCCTTCACATTTAGTGTTGGTTGTATCATCTACACAAGGAACTGTGTATACACAAAGTATATTAGCCAAGCTGTACAATTATTCCTTTCAATTTTCTGTGATTAGCATGTATATGTTAAGATTCATATGACAGACTCCCTTGCAAATATTGTCTGTCTGCCTCCCTCCCTTCTTCCCTCCCTCCCTTTCTCTTTCTATCTGGTGGCATGAAGGTAGGCCAGGTGGATCTCAGTGGGATGGGGGAATACAATAAATCCAATAAATCAAGTGTTAGATGGATGTTGCAATGGATGGTGGTTAGCCATGTGCCATCAACATAAGAGGCAAGTCTGAACTTTTGAGGCAGTGGGGTTTTTTAAAGGAGAGTTATGGGTGCCTTGGCATCTGTTGGCCTAAGTTATGCATTTCTCTTCTTAAATTTCCCAAATCAATTAAAATGAATCTGAATTTTTCAGCCCTGCTGTGTAGGAGGGTGGGGGCTCTCAGGGCTGCAGATGATGTGTTGGAGGTGTGTGGAAGTTTACATTCAAAGTTGGCAAACTCAAAAATGCATGATCATAGGTGGTGCAATGCTGCTTCAGTGGCAAGCCTAATTTAATTTGATGGCTAGCTTCACCATGGAAGTCATTGTCGTGCTATCAAAGAGCCATCAGTTTTGCTGATAGGGAAATGTGTTCCTCCATTTCAGAAGGCATGTGGCTTGGTTTGTTTACATTTTGCAGATGTAAAATGGCAACACCAATAGTAATGATAATGGAAATGGAAAATGAGGTATATTTGTAGGTATTTACATTGTTTTGAAGTTGTTTCTCTGCCTCTTTTCTCCGCTTCCCCAAAGCGTTTTGATAATCATGAGCCATAAACTAAAGAGATAAACCTCTCTCTGTAAAATAGTAACCAAACTATATGTCCTGGAGAATTATAATTTCCTTATATAAAAATGTGAGCCCTTTTATCTTTCTTTGAGGGTACTTTAAGGGATGGGTGGAAGAGTTTGAAAAGGAATTATGTATATTTTTGGTGCTTGTGCATTGCTCTTTTTTTTTTGTAATCTTGTATAATTCAGTTTGTCAGATTTTATTTTTCTAGCCTGGACATCTGATAGATGCTTAACTGATTTTGTAATTAGTTACAAATTTCTTCAAATTGCAAATTAATATTTTGAAAATTAAAATTGAACTCAGATTTATATAGTGCAAATTTTAAATAGGGAATTTGGGAATATTGAAGTTCAGATAAGAGGTATTACTATTGAAGCTTCAGGTTTATAATACAATGTGGGATTTTTACTTAAAATGCATTGCTTGGGTCACAATAGTCTGATTTCAGTGAAAATGTCTTGGAACTTAAAAAACAAGCTTGGCTTTGAAAATCATGCTTCATGCTAAAATACTAATGGAAATTTGGGAAAAAATCCTAGATAAAATAATTTTAGCTTCGGGAGAAACCTCAAGTCTTTCCCTCCCCATTTGAGATACATTTCTCTCAGTTCTGCAGCTCTGGTTCAATGAGTTATTGAGAAACATTGAAAGGGGTTGATACCCTCCCTTCAATAAAAGCAGAGGTTGCTAAACAGAAGTCCTTGCTCCTCATAGACAAACCTGGCCCTTTAAAAACTACAACATGACCTCATCAAGGATGACCTGTTACCAAGATACCCATTACCAAGATGATTTTACTGGGATTAGTGGCAAAACCCTAGGCTTCTACCTGTTACAGAATGGGAGAGCCTTGATCTTACCAGCCTGTTTCCAATTACAGCTAAGTCAACAGAACTGTTGCTGTGGACCAGCCATCTTGGTTCAGTTGTTTGAGTGATGGTCTCTGCTAAGCAAAGCAGCTAGTTGTCAAAGCAGCCAGGAGTCATGATTTAGCAAGTGGATGAATGGTCTGATTTAACCATGCAAGAAGATGGATATTTCTTTTGATCTGTGACTGATGTTGCTCAAATTAGATTATTGATGCCATTGGCTCAGAACTTTCTCACAAATCAGCCAGATTTTTTTTTTTAAAAAAAAAAACTTTTTGCCACTTCTTTCTGTCCCCAAATCCAGAATCTCTGGATTTCTCCCGTGAAAGTACATAAACTGCAACTTCCAAGCTAGAGCCATTCATGTTTGGAGGTTTGGGGCAGTGCAATTGCTTTTTCTTTAGTGACTAAACTATAAAACATAAAACATTTGGGAGGTCTGATGGAGTTGATTCCTATAAACCCTCTTAATAAAAAAAGTATATTGAATGTATATTTCAAAGGACTTTTGAAATTGCTCACTTTAATGATAGCACTGCATTGCTCTGATTCTCTATGGCAGAGAATTGGTGTCAAACTTGCATTGTTTCATGGTGTTGTCACAAGACATATCGTGACTTTTTGTCCTCTTTGCTAAACTGGATGTGGGCATGACCAACGTGTGATGCATCTGGCCCATGGGCCGCGGGTTGGACACCGCTGCTCTATGGCTATCAGAGGCTCAAAATATTTTTTTAAAGGGATTTTGGCTGCTTTTCTGCATCTGCCTTCAAGCTAGTCTTAGTAACTCTCCAGGTGGCATGTCTTGTAGACCAAAGTCAGTGGGAACCTGTGAATTTCAAAGCCATTTCTTCTCAAATTCCAAGACAAGTAAGGCTCCAATTTCATAATTGAAAATCAAATTTTGAGAACTGGCCTTGTCCAGTCTCCCAAAGTAACATTAAAGTTTGGAAATCCCAACATTTTTAACTGCTCCTTCTGCTTCAGCCATCCTACTATGGATGGATCCTTGTGCTTCTTTTCTGATTTAGGAAGGGCACCTCTCAATTTCTTGTTGAATCAGAAGAGAGTAACCAATGAGTATCTTCAGATTGAGATTTAAAAGATCAGTTTCTTTGATGGCAAACGTCTGGGTCTTATGCTTACAAAAAGCAGTTTGGGAGGATAGCTGTTGTTAGAATGTGATTAAAAAGTTGTGGGGAGAAAAGGCCCTATAAAAGAATAAATGAAACACTGAAGCCTCTGGAATAATGTTTCTCATCCTTGGCTACTTTCAGATGTGTGAATTTCCAACTCTCAGAATTCCTTGGCCAGCGTTGGTGGCTAGGGAATTTTGGACGTTGAAATCTTGAAAATGGTCAAGGTTGAGAAACGCTGTTCTGGAATATAGGATATCCCTGTTATGCTTTGACAGATTCTTGGAATCAAAAGTATTACTCCTTTTACTATGGTGTCAAAGGAATATGTGCCATTTGCTGGTGAGGTTGGGAGCATAACCATCACCAAAGCATGCAGTCAGTGCTGTCCTCTTTTTTGAAGAAAAAGCCAGCCTTTATCAAATGTCTCATTCCCCCCCCCCAAAAAAAAATAAAAAAATATAGCACTTAATTTTGGAGAGTGAAAAGCTAGCCTTCCTTGGGAATATGTTTGTTAACCAGTATTCTTTAAATAGGATATGTTTTTCCCCTTCTTTTTATTTTGTGAGCTATGCGGTACAATTGGACTGAACAATGTATGTCAATGATTTGATTTTTTTTCTGTATTTCTTTAAAAAAAAAAACACAAAGAAACTTTGGAATATAATTCTCTTCCCTCCTTCACCCCAAATATAACCTCCCTACAGGAAGAGAAAGTTGGAAGGAAGCAATTTTAGGAAATACTGCTTCCTAAATAATAGTGTTATAAATGTTGTATTTGCAGTGGAGACCATCCTCTTTTCCCTGCATAGGATTGTATTGGTAGGTGGGGGAGGCTTTGAGAATATAAGGAACAAGATGCGAAGAACTTTGTTTCTTGGTGGCAGCCATTATGCAAGGGCGGTCTGTATATGTCACTACTCTACATTGTGTGTCGAAGAAACTGAGGTGCTCTGTCTTAAGTTCATTTCTGCCTCTTCTGCTCATAGGATTGTCTGTTTCCCAACCTTTGCTTTCTTGCAGTAAGCCAAAGAGAGAATGAAAGAGAATCCCTACCTGTATCCAAGCCACTACTTTTTATTCTTTTATGAAAAATTTAAAAAATGCTTGCCATTTCACAAATGCAACTGAGGCTTTTCTCCTGGCTTTGAAAATAGTAAAAGATTAAAAAAAGTTTCTGATTATTTAAGCTGGCTCCTTTTCCCCATTCTTGTCAAGTCCAGTCTTTCTGATTACTTGAAACAAGGCTAGTTTTTCCATTGGATTTGCATGAAACCTATGGGTAGTGAGTAGACACACTCCCTATCCTCTTAGGAGCATAACTCACTACCTGGGTCAATCGGATGCATCAGGATCCTACTGAGTGCGGCTTCCCAAAATGAGGCCACTAAGGTTTGTTTTTATTCCTGAATTAAGAACATTAATGTATTTCTGATGCCAGAGGATTTTAGCTTTAATATAGTAATCATTCCATGGTCCTCTTGTCTGAATTAACAAGTGGTACAGCTTTAATTCTTCCATTTTGATTTTAGTTACTTTGGATTACAACAGTGTTTCTCAACTTCAGCAAATTTAAGCTATGAGAACTTTATGCATGCTGGGAGTTGAAGTCTCCACAGCTTAAAAGATGCTGAGGTTGAAAAACCCTGGATTACAGGATTGATTTCTAAATCTTATACCCATTTTTCAAAAATTAAAATCTAAGATCTGCAAATACCATTGTGGGCTGCATAACTTTTTTTTTGAGGGGAAAGGGGGAAATTGTGACTTGTGCACGCATATATAACCATTAGCGCTAACCAGGGTCTATTTTCTATTCATGCTATGCACTGTGAACCCTTGATTTTGTTATTTCGAATAAAAGCCACCAATGCTATGCAGCAAAATCAGCATCCTGGAAATACCACCAACCCAGTGTCCACCTGCTGGGTCAGACTCCAGCTCCCATAATTACGAACCAGCATGGAGAGTGGGGATGATGGAAACCAAAACACTTCAGTGAGGTTTAGATATAGAATTCCAAATTCCAATTAATTTCATGTGTCCAATTCTTTTAAAAAAATCTTTCAAATAGAAGTGGAATTGATTTCCAAATAAAAGGGCTATATGATTGCACAATGGTGTGTGTATGTACGTGTGTGTGTATATATATGTGTGTGTGTGTGTGTGTGTGTGTGCGTGCTGTTCAGCTTCCTTCGGGTATTATCCCACGTCATTGTAGTGCTTTAAAAGTTGTACAATGACGTGGGATAATACCCAAAGGAAGCTGAACAGCACACATGTAAGTACCCGCGAAAACTTATATATATATATATA
>BLBF01000036.1:4005975-4051905 GCA_015471245.1 Laticauda colubrina
TATATATCTATCTCAGTGTGTGCGTGTGTGTGTGAGTTGAGTGCAGATGTGCGTGAGTGCCATGCCTTATTAGGCATGTAGAGACAGTTTGCTAGCTCATCCTTTGGGATCAACATGCAATTCTAGGCACAGATAGAATTCTCCCCTAAAACTGAATGCACACATTAACTCCAGTGCAGGGTAGAGAACAAGGAAAACTGTTTCGGTCTTATTACTCTGCTGTTACATAGAGCAACACAAAATGAAGAGGAAGCCCCAGAACTAGCCTTCTTAGAAGATCAAAAATAAGCCTGTTAAAACCTCAGTTGTTAAGATCAACAACTTAAAGCCATTACTCAGTTGATTTTCTGAGCCTGAGATTGGTGAGCCAGGCTTTTTGAATTTCTTAAGCATGAGAGATTTTTGAAAAAAAAAAAAAAGGAATGAAGGTAGAAATGGCTGGATAGTTCTTGTAATCTGCAAACCGCTGCTCTTTCGATGGTGATATGCTATCAAGCCTAAAGGGAGGGGGAATCTGTTGTATCGTGAATTGCTATCTAATTGGAGCTTTTCTTTTGATTGTCTTCCAAGTATTATTTTTATTGTAAACAAAAAATGTGAAATGTAATTTTTACAACAGCAATATGAAATATATTTTATAATAAAAGGATATGGCCTGGTAGATGTCGGTTTCTGTATTTTTTGCTCCTTCTGGGGAGGGAGGGTGGGTGCATAGGCCTACATAAAGTTGATTCCTTCACTTACTTTTCCAGAAGACTATTGATTGACTCATAGTCCCAACTAGTCAGTATGTGTAGCGGGCATAGAAAGTGGACTTTTAAATTAAACCAGGCTACTGGTACAACTATTACTCCAATAGCCAGACACCAGACTGGACTAATCATATAGAGCTGAGTTGTCTGGTCAGAGGTACTTCTTGAGAGTTTACTGTTTAAGAAAATCAACTGAACAGCTTTTCCTGTCACAAAGTTCTTACTGATAATCCAACTAAATTCTACCTCATAATTTAACACTGATCAAAAGCTGAGGGATAATATCTGTCTCTTCACCTGAGATAACTCCTAATGAGTGACACTTTCCTCCTCCTGGCATTTTTCAAGCTAGAAATTTCATGATTGGTACACAAGTACACTTGAATAAGGGAAGAAGATAAGAGTGTCTCAAAATGCAATTGTACTAGTTTTAGGCACAAAGGTCATTCGAATAAGGAATTGGTGCCCCAAAGCTTCATATCATTCTCTTAAAGCAGATAGATCTGCACATACACTGCTCAGAAAAAATAAAGGGAACACTTAACACAATGTAATTCCAAGTCAATTACACTTCTGTGAAATCAAGCTGTCCACTTAGGTAGCAACACTGACAATCAATTTCACATGCTGTTGTGCAAATGGAATAGACAACAGGTGGAAAGCATAGGCAGTTAGCAAGACATCCCCAATAAAGGAGTGGTTCTGCAGGTGGTGACCACAGACCACTACTAGGTTACTATGCTTTCTGGCTGATGGTTTGGTCACTTTTGAATGCTGGCGGTGCTTTCACTCCAGTGGTAGCACGAGACGGAGTCTACAACCCACACAAGTGGCTCAGGTAGTGCAGCTCATCCTGGATGGCACATCAATGCGAGCTGTGGCAAGGTTTTCTGTGTCTGTCAGTGTAGTGTCCAGAGCATGGAGGCGCTACCAGGAGACAGGCCAGTACATCAGGAGACGTGGAAGCTGTAAGAGGGCAACAACCCAGCATCAGGACCACTACCTCCGCCTTTGTGCAAGGAGGGACAGGAGGAGCACTGCCAAGAGCCCTGCAAAATGACCTCCAGTGGTTCACAAATGTGCCTGTGGCTGCTCAAACGGTCAGAAACAGACTCCGTGAGGGTGGTGTGAGGCCCAAAGTCCACAGGTGGGGGTGGTGCTTACAGCCCAACACTGCAGAACATTTGGCATTTGCAGAGAACACCAAGATTGGCAAATTCGGCACTGGTGCCCTGTGCTCTTCACAGATGAAAGCAAGTTCACACTGAGCACATGTGAGACATGACAGGGTCTGGAGATGCTGTGGAGAACGTTCTGCTGCCTGCATCCTCCTCCAGCATGACTGGTTTGGCAATGGGTCAGTAATGGTGTGGGGTGGCATTTCTTTAGGAGGCTGCACAGCCATCCGTGTGATCGCCAGAGGTAGCCTGACTGCCATTAGGTGCTGAGATGAGATCCTCAGACCCCTTGTGAGACCAGATGCTGGTGCGGTTGGCCCTGGGTTCCTCCTAATGCAAGACAATGCTAGACCTCATGTGGGTGGAGTGTGTCAGCAGTTCCTGCAAGGCAAAGGCATTGATGCTATGGACTGGCCCGCCCGTTCCCCAGACCTGAATCCAATTGAGCACATCTGGGGCATGTCTCATTCCATCCACCACCGCCAGGTTGAACCACAGGCTCTTCAGGAGTTGGGCATGCTTTAGTCCAGGTGTGGGAGGAGATCCCTCAGGAGACCATCTGCCACCTCATCAAGAGCATGCCTAGGCATTGTAGGGAGGTCATACAGGCACATGGAAGCCACGCACGCTACTGAGCCTCATTTTGACTTGTTTTTAGGACATTACATCAAAGTTGGATCAGCCTGTCGTGTTTTTTTCCACTTTAATTTTGAGTGTAACTCCAAATCCAGACCTCCATGGGTTGCTAAATTTGATTTCCATTGATAATTTTTGTGTGATTTAGTTGTCAGCACATTAAACTATGTAATGAACAAAGTATTTAATAAGAATATTTCATTCATTCAGATCTAGGATGTCTTATTTTTGTGTTCCCTTTATTTTTTTGAGCAGTGTATTTCAATCCAAGGGACCTTCTCAATAGCTATCAAGATTAGTAGTGTATTAGAGCAGAAACTGGTGGATCATCAGATATTTATGCAGCCAGTTCTCAAGTGTTGGGCAGACTAGTATAACTAGCAAGTATAACTAGCTATATAACTATTTGCTACAAACATAGTTTAACATATAACATCTCTAATTCAGTTGCAATTAAATGAATTAAATTAAATAAATGTTAATAACAGTGGAAAATTTAGACAACCTGAAAGTGCAAAGAACAGCCTCTAAGGTTATTTGTGCTAAGCAGCTCCATAGCAGGGAGATATTGTTAATGGGGAAGCTTGAAAACTGGAAAACATCATTTTCTCTTTCAACAATAGTTAACAAGTAGTTTTGGTCCATCTAAAATTTCTACTACAGGATGTTCCTTTTTATTACTCTAGTTAAAACACTAAGTTGAGTGATCTTAAATCTTCAAGAATGCCAGCATGCAACGGGTTAAAAAATATTGTTTTATAGAACACTTCAAGCACTTGGCACACTTGGTGCGTGTGTCTTTTTTAATGAACTGAAGTAGTTGGCTGCGGTATAGTGAGGTGTGGCATTAATAGATTTTTCTCCCCCATTTTTAACTGCAATGAAATAATGGCTCCAAAGACATGGAGATGGGAGGAGATGAAACACCTCTGGGCTGGCAGTTGGATAGCTGACTGCTTGGGCTGCCCAAACATTGGACAGAATTGTGGGAAAGAGATTCATTGCTAGAGTTAGTCACCTATCGAGTATAAAGAAGCTAATCATAGTTAAAGGCCTAAGCAAGACAGGAATAAGCTGCCCACCTGTTCATGTTAACCAACCAGAGTACTTTTAACAATTCAGGCAAATTTGTCCCCCCAGTATCCCCATGATTCCCTCCCATTTTTTATTCCAAGAATATGGTTTTGTGCAACCTCATTACATCTTGAAAGTTCTAGATTGAGTATTAGTTTCTTAGACCAAAGTCAGGTTGCTACCTTTACGCTTCTATGGTAGTCAAGCTGGATCAAGCAAAACAGAAGAAAATAGGTGACCGAGTGGATGTTCCTAATATATAGTTCCTAGCTGCACTATTTTCCTAAATCAATACACATCAAGATACCTTAAAACATTACATAAAGTATATTATTTAGACACAGTAAAAGAGTGGTCAAATTAATTTGTTTAGTGATCAGTTTTGAAACCCAACTTAAAAAAAATACAAAAAGAATTAGTTAAGAAAGAGATGTAAAGTGTAACAGCAGGATTTTAATCTCTTGGTGATTCAATTTTTTAAATCAATGATTTAAGTTACATTAAATAAATAATCCAGAATGAAACAATCTCATAAGAAACATGCTCAATTTCCTGACTGCTCTGTTTCATCTTAAGAAGTCACACAATTTCAGCAATATTATTCAACAAGGAATCTAACCTTTCACTCTGCTAATGCCTGTACTTTACATCTTTTATGAAATTTATGACTTTCCCTTTCCAGCTATTGCATATTTTGACATTGAGGGCAGTTCTCATTTAGTAACTGTTCAGTTATGACAGTGATGAAAAAGTAATTTTGAGACCAGTCCTCAAGTTTATGATCTTCACAAGGTCTGTAAAGCAAAGGAAAGCTGATGTGAGATCATTAGCAGTCATCTCATTTAGTGACCACTTTATTTAATGACTGAGTTGCTGGTCTCAACTGTGATTGCTGATGAAGGAAGGACTATCTATAATTACTGATCTAAATAAGTATGCAGTAGGTAATTTAAAGTACCAACTTTTTCCCTCAAGATCTCTCTTATCTCAGAAGCCCCCTTTTGCATTTTACTTGCTTATCCTTTGGTTAATTGCTGGTGTTGTTTTTTTCCCTTCTGCCCTTGCCCCATCTTAGAACAGACCTTGTCAAACATATTCAATCCAATTTCAATCATCTGCATTTCCACTTTGACCTTTTATTGGCTTACAGCACAAGTCTATGCAAACCTACTCAGAGGTTAAGTCTCATTATGTACCAAAGCTTATCTCCAGGAATGTATTAAAAATTCCCAGTAATCAATTACAGACCTTTAAAGCTTTAATATATTAAAACTTTCCCCTCCCTTGCAATTGCACTTGGATGCTTCTCTCCTTTCTATAGGTTATCAGACTTATTCCATTCTCTTCTCGTAAAAACTATGACTGGCACTGCCAGGGAAACAACATTGTTTGTTTTATGCTACACAATTATTTTATTAAATTTAGATGGCTGCTCTGAAAATGTTCAAAAATTTCTTATAGGTATATATATACTCTGTCTACTTTTTGTTCGAAAAGAACGTACTTTGCAAGCAATGTAAAATTTGATTACTGAAACTTTTCAATTTAAACAATGCCTTAGAATCACCAGTCTATTTCTAATCTATATTTGAATGACCACAGCAGAGACTTAAGAGAACGAGTGTCAACAAAATAACTTTCATATGGCTACCTTCAAAAACACAATTAAGTAAATGAAGACTACATAGGTTGGTGAAAAGTCCAAGTTAATACTTTGAAGTAACGCTTGTTCTCTGAAGATCTTTCTGCGCACATAAACATGACTTCTTCTCTACATACGTTTTCTGCTTGACAAAACAAAAGTTTTTCCTACTGCGATCTCTATTGTCTCTCCCGGGTGTGTATTCTCTGATGTAAAGTTAGGCTTGTGTTTCGACTGAAGCTCTTCCCACACTCTAAGCATTTATAGGGCTTCTCCCCTGTGTGAATCCTTCTGTGCGAAACAAGATCTGTGCTCTGTCCAAAGTACTTCCCGCACTCCAAGCAAGGATATGGTTTCTCTCCTGTATGGATTCTATGATGCCTAACCAAGCTGGACTGAGTGGTAAAACTCAGCCCACAGTCTGAGCAGCTGTATGTCTTTTCCCCAGTGTGAATTCGCTTATGTTTCACAAGGCTTGAATGGTCCCGGAAGCTCAGGCCACAATCCAAGCAGCTGAAGGGTCTCTCTCCGGTGTGTGTCCTTTGATGGGAAGAAAGGCTTGTGCTCCGACTGAAGTTCTTCCCACACTCCAGGCATTTGTATGGCTTCTCTCCTGTGTGGCTTCTCTCGTGCTTAATAAAGCTTGATTGATCAGAGAAGCTCTTGTTGCAGTCTAAGCAGCTGTACGGCCTCTCCCCAGTGTGAATTCTCTGATGCAAAGTCAGGCTTGTGCTTCGGCTGAAGCTTTTCCCACACTCTAAACATTTATAGGGTTTCTCCCCAGTGTGGGTTCTTCTATGCGAAGCAAGGTCTGTGCTCTGACCGAAGTATTTCCCGCATTCCGTGCACCGATACGGTTTCTCTCCTGTATGGACTCTCTGATGTCTAACCAAGCTTGACTGAGTGCTAACGCTCAAGCCACAGTCTGAGCAATGGTAGGGTTTTTCCCCAGTGTGAATTCGCTTATGTTTGATAAGGCCTGAATGGTCCCGGAAGCTCAGGCCACAATCCAAGCAGCTGAAGGGTCTCTCCCCGG
Organism: Laticauda colubrina; assembly: GCA_015471245.1. Classification (NCBI taxonomy): domain Eukaryota; kingdom Metazoa; phylum Chordata; class Lepidosauria; order Squamata; family Elapidae; genus Laticauda; species Laticauda colubrina. The sequence continues at coordinate 4,012,294 of BLBF01000036.1, forward strand.
TGTGTGTCCTTTGATGGGAAGAAAGGCTTGTGCTTGAATTGAAGCTCTTCCCACACTCTAAGCATTTGTACGGCTTCTCCCCTCTGTGAATACTCTGATGCGAAGGGAGGCTTGAGCTGCAACTGAAGCCCTTTCCACACTCTGAACATTTATAGAATTTCTTGTCTTCCAGAAATGCTTGGCCATCAGCCAGGTTTTGGTTCCAATTCATGCTCTTCCCAAATTTGAAGTTTTTATTTGACTTCCCCTCCGCGTGGATTAACTGGTGAATATTCAGACAATTGTTACATCTCTTATCTGTTTGGCTGCTAGGCTGAACTGGGGTTTCACTGAAACTTCTAACTTGAGAAGTAATAGATTTATCACCTCTTTTCTCCACAAAACTTCCTTCTTCTCCCATTGGTCTACTTTGATTCCAAAAATTTTCTTTCAGTTCCTCAGATTTGACTCTTTCCAATTGTTTCCCATCATTTTCACTCTTCCATCCATTATCTACGGGAATAAAAACAGAAATACAACATTTCTAAGTAGGACCACCAGACATTAGGTTATATACCTAGTTAGATTTTTGTGGTCAACTTTCCCCCCCAATGGTTAATTATTCCTCCAGGTCCTTCCCAAGTAATCTGTTACAGGGTTTATATCTCTTTCCATTAGGATTTTGACTTACAGCGACAAATATAATCTTAATGGCTCTTTTCTGCAACATGCTTAATAATCAGCTAGAACCTCAGTACACTACATCATTAGTAATTGTTTTGACAGCACACTGCTGCTTTAATTGGGTCAACAACTGCTATTTTAGGAAAACTTACTTTCTACCCCACTTTTTTCATGAAATACCTGATATCTTATAAGTCTTATGGGTCAGACAAATACTGGTAAGCTTTATTGTATCACTAATTCCACCCCTTTTGAAAAGAAAACAGCAGTAGAAGCTTCACCATTATAGCTGTAATGGGAATTATCTTGGGAAAAGAATGCAGACCCAAATAGTATAATAGTGTGATCAAATTTGTGTCTAAAGGAGGAGGTATAGTGAAAGAATCTCAGAAGGGATTTTCTCTAGTTTTGGGGAGAGTAAAAGTAAAGAAAGGAAGAGGTACTTTTAGTCTTTTGAGATTCTGTAAATGTGACCTTATAATAGAATTAGTAATCAAAAGCCCATGTCACACTGTACCAACGGATGCAAAGAGGATGTAAAACGGACAAAAAAGCTTGCCATCCGTTCGAAAACGCGATGTACTCACTGCCTCCATTTTTCATCCTCTCTATCTGTCCAGCATCTGTTTATTGATGTTTCATCCGCTCCAAAAGTTTTGGGTTGCCCAAAACTTTTGCGCGGAAAATGTATCCAGTTCGTCAGTTCTGCATCCGCTACACATCCGCTATATCCGCTAGGTATCTGTTCCGCATCTGCGCAACTCGCATCCGCTCGGACACAGGGAGGAAGCGGAACGGACGCGGAACGGATGCAGCACGGAAACAAAGCGTTTAAAACGGAAAAAATGTTCGCAGAGGGGACCTATCTCGGATATTTAGGATGTCCAGAGGATGCCTAGAGGATGCAAAGGGACACCTATACTGCCTATAAAAAGGGGGAGCAACTGACCTGCATCTCACTTTCAGACCAGCAGCCCACCTGTGCAGACCTCTGCAGCCTTCATCTGACTCTTGCTCTTCCACAGCATCCAGTCATGTCCACCGTGGATGGTAACACAGTCCTTTTGGCAGCCGCCATCCTTCTGCAACAGTGCGAAGCCATCTACAGGCTCTGTGAACTCTACTACGAGAAGAAAAAGAGGCGGCCAAGAAACGTCTGGGTCCGAAAATGGATCGGGAGAAGAGCAGAGTACGGACTGTACAACAAGCTGATGGTGGAGCTCAGGAACGAAGACACTCGTGCGTTCCAGAACTTCATGAGGATGCCTCCAGCCATGTTTGACGAAGTTGTGCAGCAGCTGACACCCAGGTTGACCAAGGCAAACACCAACTTCCGGCCCAGCCTGGAACCTGGGCTCAAGGTGGCACTCACTCTGCACCACCTGGCCTCAGGGACCACCTACAAAAGCATTCAGTACGGCTGGAGGGTGCCACACAACACCATCAGCATTGTGGTCAGAGAAGTGGTGCAGGCCATCATCGAAGAATACAAGGAGGAGCTCCTCCAGTGCCCCTCCACTGAAGAAGGATGGAAGAAAGTTGCAGATCAGTGGTATCAGAGGTGGAACTTCCCCCACACCATTGGAGCCATAGATGGGAAGCACGTGACCTGCAAAGCTCCAGCCAAGTCGGGGTCCACTTATTTCAACTACAAGGGCTTCTTCAGCATCATCCTCTTCGCCATGGTCGATGCTGACTACAAGTTCATGTACATCGATGCTTCAGGCTACGGCTCATCTTCGGATGCCCAGGTATACAACGCCAGTCACCTCAAGGAGGGGCTGGAAGGCAACCTCATCGTGGGCTTCCCAGATCCAGACCCCCTGCCCTATGACACGCAAGATGTGCCCTACTTCATCATGGGGGATGACACCTTCTCCCTCAGAACCTACCTCATGAAGCTCTACACCTCCAGACTGCTCACCCGTGAAGAGAGGATCTTCAACTACAGGCTGTCCAGGGCAAGGCGGGTGGTGGAGAACGCTTTTGGCATCCTGGCCAACAGGTTCCAGGTACTTCTCACCACCATGCAGCATCGCCCAGAGACCGTGAGGAACATCGTGAAAGCTTGCTGTATCCTGCACAATCTCATGCGCACCCGCTACCCAGTCTTGCAGAACAGGCTCGTGGACCTCCAACAAGGCAATGGGGACATAGAGCCTGGGGAATGGAGGCAAGGGCGAAACCTGATAGACACTGAGAATGTGCAAGGCCCCAACAGAGCCTCACGTGAAGGGAAGAAGCAGTGCAACCTCCTGAAACACTGGTGCAACTCCCCAGCTGGAGCAGTGGAGTGGCAAGACAGGATGGTAGATGCTTAATGGATGCTTCCTTCAGCCTGTCTCATCACACTGATGAGATTGGGCCATGTATGTTGGGTGGGCCTACAATGAACAGGGCGTTTAATAAAGAGTTGTGTTTGTGTTGACATGTGTGGATCAATGCTTACATTGTTATGGATAAAAAAGGGCCATAGGTGTGGCACCTGGGAGGGTAGACCATACAGTCCCACTATGCTTGCACTGGAGGTTTATCTATCCCACAGCTATTAGCCATCCCAAAGGTATCATGCAAAGGTACATGCAAAGGCTTAAACCATTTCTAAAAGTTTCCACCAAGACTTTATTGAAAAAAAGAAATGAAGCAAGTGTGTGAATCAAAGATAAACTTTATTGAACAATAAGCTGTAACAGAAAAATGACCCAAGTCAAGTGTCCAAATAAAGTCCACAGGTAGCCAGCTACCTGGTCTCTGGCACTCTTATCGGTCACTCGGAGGTGTGCCCAGTCTCAGGGGTGAAGGGTCCAGGTGCTGTGGTGCTGGGTGGTGCTGGAGTGCCTGGCCCCGAGAGGACAACAGGGGACGGTGTGTTGAGGAAGGTGTCGGACAGCTGGCTCAGCCCCGTGATGTTGAGAGGTCCCTCCTCCATGCCATGGGGGGTCAGCCTCAGTATTGATGACAGATGTACTGAGACCGGGCTTGGCTGTGGGGTGGAGGAAGGAGGAGTGTAGTGGGGCTGTCTGCTCTGCAGCTGGGTGAGGACTGTCGTGGGTGGCATCATTGGCGTGGGTGGCATCGCTGTCGTCGGTGGCATCATTGGCGTGGGTGGCATCGGTGGCATCAGTGGAACCAGTGGCAATGGTGTCGCCCGATGACTCTGTGCCTGGACTGGGAAGGGCTGCTGCCTGTGCTGCTGAACCTCCTGGTAGCCGTAGCCCTGGAAGGTGAGGGCCTGTGGGAAGCCTTGGAATGGGAGGGACATCACCTGGGGTGGAGGACCAGACCTGGACTGGGTGGGAGCAGGTTCCTCTGGGTCTGGAGGGTTGTGAAGCAGCTCGGTGATCCGGTCCTTCACCACCTGGTACTGTGGATCCGCCATTTCCTTGAGGGTCTGGTTGACATAGGTGAGGAAGGGCTTGCGGTTGGAGGATGAGTCGTCGGTGTGGACCAGCTGAGAGAGGAGATCTATGCTGGTGCGGATGGTGTCCCTGATCTCCAGCAGGACAGTGTGGCTCTGCCCCTCCAGCTGTCCTGCTCTCTGCCTTTCTGCGGAGGCGGAGCTGGGGGTGGTGGATGCGGCTAGGACTGTGGTGGACTCGATGTCTCCTTTCTCCCACCACACCAGGGAGTCCTCTACGCACTCCACCACGCTTACCACACCTGTCCGCGGGTTCTCCGCCGTGGCACACTCCACAGAAACCTGCCTGGAGACAGGGACTGACTCTCGACCGGAAGAGGACTGGCTCTCAGCAGGCTGGCGGAGAGAGAGGGTCGTGAGAGGGGGTGCTGGTGCACCTCGGTGGCGGACCTCACCCTCCAGGAAGCTGCACCTGGCCATGACGTAGGTCTCTCTGTCTGTCAGCTTAACCGTGGCCTGGCCAGATTTCTTCAGGTGCAGTTTCCCGTACCAGGTGTGCATGTGCTTCCACCAGCCGAGAAGCACCTCCGAAGTGTAACCCATACTCTCCGCCCTCTCTCTCCTGCTTCCGCTTGGTGTCCCTGTACAGCCGGTGTCCCTTCCGCCGCAGATAGTCGTTCTCTCTCAGCCACTCCAGCACCTCATCCTCATGCGCCTCCTCAATATAGTATTGCCTCCTCTCCCGTTGCCGCATACGCCTCTTCCTTCCTTTGGCAGGACCAGATGGGCCCTCATCAGAGGGGCTCCCAGGTAGTAGGGGCTGCTCCTCCACACCAGCATCATCATCATCATCATCATCATCATCATCATCATCATCCTCACCAGCAGGATCATAATCATCATCATCAGCAGCAGCAGCAGGATCATCATCATCATCAGCAGCAGCAGCGGCAGCACCAGCAGGGCCAGTAAGTTCAGGAGCACGAGCAGGACCAGGAACACGAGCAGGACAAGCAGGACGAGCAAGACCAGGAGCACGAGCAGGATGAGCAAGTCCAGGAGCACGAGCAGGACGAGCAGGACCAGGAGCAGCTTCAACAGAGTAAGCACCAGCAGAAGCACCACCGCCAGGAGCATCTTCAGCAGAAGCCCCAGCAGAAGCAGAGTCAGGGGCAGGGGGCGGGAGGTTGGCCCTGTCCCTCTTGCCAGGGATGGCGGCAGGCTGCTGAGGCTTTCGCTTCCTCCCCATGGTTGTGGGGTTGCTGGCTGGCAGGGAGGCTGGCAGGCACCAAGGCTGGCAGGAAGCCAGGCACCAAGGCTGGCAGGAAGCCAGGCAGGTAGGCTGGCAGGAAGCCTGGCAGGAAGCCTGGCAGGCAGGCATGCAGGCAAGGAACTCGAAGTGTCCAGCAGCAGGTCTTTCCTCGGAATGCTGGCCACGTGCGAGCTGCTTCCCTTTATATCCGGGGGGCTTATGCAATGCATTCCCCCCGCATGCGCAATTAACGCTCGGCATTCGTTCCGCTTCCGCTGTGCATCCGTTAGGCTTCCGCTCTGCATCCGCTTCATCCGCTGTACATCCGCTCTGCATCCGCTCTTTCCGTTCCGCGTCCGCTTTGCTGAGGCCCCCCAGAAGCCTAGCGGATGCGCCATCCGCTCTCATCCGCTTCCATCCGCTGGGCTTCCGTTCCGCATCCGCTTTGCATCCGCCCTGTGTCCTCCCCGCGTCCATGTTATCCGCTCCGGTTATGCAAATTTTTGCCCCTTTTGAGAGCAGATAACAACGGATGGAACATTTTGCTCGTCTGCTGTGTCCTTTTTGCATCCGTTGGCCAGTGTGACATGGGCTAAAGTACTGCTTCATATCAGAAATATCGTAAAGGGGTAACAGTAGCCAATTAATGTTGGAGAGACATGTCTCTGGGTTGTGAGATCTTGGAATAAACAAGGATGCCTTTTCAGTAGGTTAGATTTCTCTCCAAATTGCAGTTATTTAATCAAAACAGAATGTCTAGATTTAGGCATGCCCACAACTCACTGTGTCAAGTTAGCTTTAATTCTATGCATAACTGGTTTGAGGATGAATTTTATTGAGCATTAGCTTACTGGATCAATTGACCTCTATTGTGTTACAACATATCTAATCGTCCTTTCCACTGGCCAAGTTACATTTTGTTGGGCTCAAACAGCTCTCCTCATTGTCATTGTTGTATCGGAAGTGCTGAGGTGTTTCTGGGTTAAAAGGAATAGCCACTGACATCACTGTTGCCTGAGCCCACCAAAATAGTACCTATTTATCTATTTGTATTTGCATACTTTTGAACTGCTGGGTCAGCAAGAACTGGAACAAATCATGGGAGTTCACCCCATCACACAGCAGCATTCGGATCTCGAGCGTGGGCTTGCAAATTGTCAATCAAATGAGGTATCGTGCTTCATTAGCTTTCCTAAAAGCATCAAAAATTAAGGCTAACAATTTAGTGCTTCAAAAATCCAGATGACTGTAAATGGTAGCAAACAGACTTCTAACTTTGGTATCATTTGTGGTGGTCTGAAGTTTTGCATCCTACGTCTGGTAACTTCACCAAAATGTCACAAACTAGGGATCTCATTGAATTTCAGTGTTTTGATTTGTATTATTTTCGCAAATGTAGTATTTTAGCAAAGGCAGTAGCTTTTACGTCCATGTTGTTGGTTTTTTATGTTGTGCTATACTTTATCCCCATTTTGTCTGAAAGTAAATCCAGATAATTGAATGTAATAGTACCAATGGGCACCTTGGAAGTTGTATATGGCCTCGAGCCTGGATAGCTTTGGGACAGGCTTCTCCCAGCAGTACCAGTCAAACCTTGATGGGAAGATTCTCTTGGAATCCCTACTCCAAAGAGAGCAACCATCAAGCACAAAGCCAAGCCTTTTTTCCTGCTGCCCCACTGCTATGGACTAACATTCCTGCTATGATTAGTCCAGCACCAACCCTCTTGCAATTTAACAAAGTTATTAAGACTAGGCCAGCCAAGAAATTGCATAAGATTGACTTGAGAAATGAGATTCCCCTCCTCCCTCAATAATAATTCTTGATCTGTTTTCTAGGAATGCTGTTTCTAAGCATGGTATAATTGTAATTACTATGGTTATATTTGATTACTGTATTTTATCATCAGTTTACTGAGATGGAATTGTGCTGTGTGAAGCCAGTTGCAACTGAAGCAGCCCAGAAATTGCATAAGTACATAAGTACACAGTAATTTATTCAACAAACCATAATGAAAATAAGATGTGGCTTAGTGTTAAGTCGATAAAAAATGACCAAAGCTCATAAAATATACCCATGGTCCTTACCAGTGTCAATTCTCAACTGAACACTAGTTCCACAAGGAACTGGGCTCCCTTCTCTGCAGGGAATGGCTTTATTTGGTTTCTCTCCAGGGGCATTTTTTGCTCTTTCTTGGCTTGCTAAGGTCTTTGACCACTCCCAGTTCTGGAAGCCACAATCTTCTCCTTTATAGGCTGACTTGCCATATAATTCCATTGGTTTTGAATCTTCTGGTATATGTCTCTCCTTGATGATTCTGATTAAATCCTCCTGGCCTGTTGGAGTAATGAAAAAAAACACACCCAATTTGTTCCCCAAAATAGAAAATATGCAACTTCAAAATTATTTTCTATATGTATGTGTGGATGAAATTGAGTGGGGAAAAAAAAGAAGGCATTTAACTGTCTCATGCATGCATCAGATTAGGAATCCAAAATTTTGAGCATAGTTTTTCTCTATCTTCTATAGCCTGAACTTTACCCGAGTATAATATACAAGTTAAAAGGGGAAAAAAACAATGATATGCTTTCCAACATTCTGTTGCCTCTAGTCATTATGAAAAACCATGACTGCTTAGAAGCCCAAAATAAAAATTTTAAAAAATAAATGTTTCCAAGCATTATAAGATAAAGACTTAAGCAATTGTGAAGGAGGTAAAGTCCCCAGATACAGAAGAAAATATATTTATTGAGCCCAAATATGTTTCAAAAATAATTGTGTTCAGTAAAGCTATGTTGCATATCTGGGTTTTTTCGTCTCCTTCCTTTCACTGCAATCAGGCCTTTCACTTTTCCTTCCTTTTTTTCATATCCCAAAGACCTTAAATAAGTTTCAAAAGAATTCAAATGTATGTTGTAAATTTAGATCATGTGGGTGGCCTTGGTAGTCTGCTTTTAAAAGACCAAATAATACAATGTCAAGTAATGTTCCAGTAATGCACCCATAGAAAGGAAAACTCTAAGGCAGGCAAAGTTCCTCAAAGAATGATTTATATTGGCACAAACTGGTGAAAGCCGATGAGTTTTCCCTGTGGCTTTCGTCTAATTAAAAGTAAAAGCTTTCCTTTCTCCCCCCAGTCACTGATCTTGTTGTCCAATCCAAGTGCAGGCAGTTGCTTGGTTACTGTCTCCTCCTCTGGCCAGCTGTCTGTATGAATGTCATTGGTTCCCACAGGAAAACTATTGTTTTGGCTACAAAAGCCAGTCTATTTTCTCCCTCCCGCCAGTGTGTGGCAACCCCAGAGCCTCCAAGATGGTTTTAGCCAGATTCCTTTCAGAGTTGATATACTCATTAAAACTTGGGAAAATTATTTTGTTTACCCATTTCCATTTAGTGATCAAAGAGTGTGGATGCTGTAAGCATACATCAATCTCTCTGCTCTCTGAAGAAAGAAGCCCTAGCTGAGCACAATGAAACTTAGATACAAAAAGGGGCATTCCTCATTACCCAAGAAGCAGACATCCACTGTTTTATCCACCCCCTTGGTTATAGCACACAGAAGTCTCCTTTCCATGTTAGCTGGAGCTTCGTCTTGTTAGAAGTTTTCTTTTCCAGTAGTAGGAATGAATCCTTTCAAGATAAAGCAAAAAAAGCTGAAAGGGCATAAAATTTTTTAAAGATCCAATTCTGTTTAGTAGTCCCATTAGCACATGCTAGAGGAACATCAGGACTGAATTATTTGAATGTATATATTAAATTTATTGAGGCTTTTTGTTGGAAACTAGTTATACATTGTTCATGGTAACCTTGCATGCAGTTGACTCAAGAAGATAGACAGGGAATTTTCCTTAGTCTATGAAAATGTCCTCTTATGGCGAGACTAACCCTACAAAAATGATATCCAATTCCACAAATGTATGCAACAGAAAGCTCTTTTATGCTTCCTTTTGATGTCAGGGTTGGTTATCAACCCTGATTTTCAAAGTTGTTGGACTTAGTGGCCCAAACATCTCTTTCCACCTCTCTATAATAAACATTATCACTTAAATTTTTCAAATGTAAGAAAAAAACAAATTCATTAAAATTCAGTCTTTTTGTTTGTAAGGTGGGAATAAAATAGAGCAGGAATTCTTATAGAATTTCAATACAAATGATCTAACAGCAAAACAATTGCAATAGATTTTCACTTGAAATAAAGGTGAGTTTACAACCCTTGATGGTTTCAGGCTCTGTCTTCTCACTCTATTATCCATATAATTACTTACGCACATTCTTCCATTGTTGGAGTGACTCTTTTGTAAAATAAAATAGAGTAAAATCTCCTATGACAGATCTCACTATGATAAATCAAAACTACAACAAGTAACACACAAAATATGGTTTTCTCTTCTGAAAGATAATCAACAAATTATGCCACATGTAATGTGATGGATTAACAGAAGTTGCCAAAATTCCCAGGTATATGTATTTATCTTAGGTAATTTTAATATTCTTATTCTTTCCTGTTTCTTTTACAATGTTTTATTTGTTTTTCTGTTTTGTATGCTGCTTTTTATGATAAAACAGATAAATAATATACAATGAATTTATACATAAAAGTAATGTTACTGTATTGAAATTTGTTTGAATTTTTCCAGCTTCTTCTAGAGCAGGGTCCCCAAACTTGGCAACTTTAAGACTTGTGGACTTCAACTCCCAGAATTCTCCAACTAGCATAGCTGGCTGGAGAATTCTGGGAGTTGAAGTCCGCAAGTCTTAAAGTTGCCAAGTTTGGGGACCCCTGCTCTAGAAAAACTAATCATTGACCTTTTCTGCCACAGCTATTAAACAAATCCGGTTTCCCCCATTGACTTGCTTGTCAAAAGATGGCTGGGAAGGTTCCAATAATGATCAAATAGCCCTGGAATAGTGCAACATCATAAATACATGCTGGTTGTCAATAATTTTGATCACATGACCATGAGGATAGTGCAACAGTTATAAGTCCCTTTTTTCAGTGCCATTGTAAGTGGTCATAAGTCCCTTTTTTCAGTGCCATTGTAACTGTAAACAGTTACTAACTGGTTATAAGTCAGTGACTACCTGTATATCTTAACAGCAGGGTTAACAGCAGGGTTTGCTTGCTATGGTAAACTACAAAAAATATCTAAGAGATTAATTCTACCCAAGCTTGTTATGTTGTACAAATGCACCTGCCAAGTATTTAATTAAATGGGATGTATTCCAAAACAGGTTAGATCTAGGACTAGTGTCCAGATGATTTTAAGAAACAGAAGCCTCTAATTACTGCATACAATCATTGCATGCTTCCTTATCTCTTTCATCAGTACAAAAAGCATGGTAAACTGTGAGAACTGAAGTGCTCTAAAAATAGAGTCCCGATCTGTGCAAAAATCTTTGTATATAGAGCTGTAATAGAGATGTCCATCCTCAATGTCGGAGAATAAGTGGAAGGGCAAACAATATATATTTTACCTTATATATTTTGTGCAAAACAGAACTATAGTTATACAAAAAATTAAGACCCCAATTGTTAACAGCATATAAACATCTCACTTCTTCCCACAGTAATTTTATTTACAGTCCATTTTGATCTAATTGCATACAAATTATGTATACATTAAAGTGTGTATGTCTATTTTTGAAATAATTATGTTTGTTATTAATTATACCTTCCCTTCTCTTTCCGATAAGGGAATAAGGATTTTTACTTGCTTTGCCAGACCTCGATAGAGATTATTGAGCAAATAGATATATTCTCCAAAATGCACTGAAGTAAATTCAAATATAGTAACATTTAACATTTATGACTCTATCAGAAGTTTAGATATCAGAAATTTAATTGTCATTGTGGCAACATCTGCCACAATGATAACTAAATGCAGAACGAAAATTACTTGCATTTTAAAATTTACTAATATTTAATGCTACAATAATCCCACTGGCAAATATTGGTGCAGTAGTATAATTTCTGGAAAAAAATAAAGAACATTAGGATAATACAAACATAGATGTAGTTTGAAAAATGAGTGAATGATGATAAATTCCTTGCAGCAGAAGCAAACAAAGCAATGGCTTTTTTGTGTGTGTTTTGAAATAAAAAACAAACAAAGCAAAAGAGCAAACTGCTGAATGTCTCAACTCTCAAAGCCCAATGCTCATAAGTAACAACGTTTTTGGGGTGGGTCGGAAAGCAGTGATTCTGAAGCCAAGCTCGGAATCCGCAAAACTTAATATGAGGAAAGGAATTATTTCAAGCTAAACCATGTGAGGTTTTAATGACTAAAGATCAACACTAAATGGATTCTGGAAATAAATATGCAATTAATGGTACTGCAAAGAATATGCATAACATGATTGAAATGCTTCATTTTCTCTCTCTCCACATCTCCCCTCCTCATACATTCACACTCACACACATCCTGCAGCCTGTTTCAACTGCTGTCTGAACAATCTCAAGGTATAGGTGATAACAATTTAGCCTGGCCATAACCTCAAGCATCATGAAAGCTAGGTCGATTTTACCTACAAAAGGTTGCAGCCATCAAACTAGTACTAGTGAAAGCTAAGCCACCAACCCAGAATCACTCGAAGCTTTTGAGGGGAAAAGGTTTCCAGCTAAGAATTATATCACAAACTTACTTCCTGAGCTGCAGATTTTGCTCCCTTGCCATCTGCCTGGACCTAGGCTTCACATGGCGTGGCCCCCAGCCCACCCCTCCGACCCTTTCTCGTCTTCCAACCGCATCCCTGATAAAGACCATGGTGAAAGAGGTCGACCCGTTTGCGCTCGATATCCTGATAAACTCCTTGCAGATTTTCAGCGAAGCTTTCCCTGTCATTTATCTCTCCACGGGTGTTTAATGAAGCCAAGAGGGAGGGCAGGTTCAGAGAGACTACAAAACCCACCAGTCACCAGGTATTGCAAAGGTCCCCTTTTCCACTTTCAGACGCGCAGAGGAAGGGAAACTGGCCCCTTCTTACGAGCTGGGGCTACGGGGGATGACAAGGAGAGGCAGCTGGTCTTTCTTATCCATCCGATCTGCTTCTCAGCCTCTTTCGGGTTTTCTCTTGGGGGCGAAAAAAACTCCCCTCCCAGCACTCACCCGCTCCGTCCAAGCCCTTTTCTCCCACCTTCCAGCTTGTAAAATCCAATATAAACCCTCTTCTCCCCCCCCTCCCTCCCTCCCCGGTTCTCAGGAAACCTTGCTTGCATTTTCAAATACCAGCTTCCGGGGCGGGTCTAACCAAGGAAGAGCCAATAGCACAGAGAGAGAGAGAGAGAGAGGGAGAGGAGGAGCGGCTTTGCTCATTTGCCTAGATAGAAAATGGTGGGGTTGGTATCGGGAAAGTCGCTGGAGAACAGGGCTCTCCAATCTTGGCAACTTTACGACTTGTGGACTTCAACTCCCAGAATTCCTCAGCCTTCTAAAATTGACAGGGTTGGAGAGCCGCGGTCTAGAAGTCCGTCGTCGTCCCCCTCCCCCCAACTTACCGTAGTTAAGATGGTCCTCCCTCTCTTCAAAATAAGTAGACAATAATTCCAGATTTCGGGCTGTATCAAACTCAAGTAATATTTTGTGTGAAGCCTTTTCTAAAAACGTTTTTGAAAAGTCTTTCTTGCAAAACACAGCTTTGATTTTTGGATACTGTAGTATGAGAGTTGGGGATGGGATTAGGGTGTTAGGTTACAACAACCTTGCAACATAGATCTATGCTTGGACTATTACTGCTACGTTTCTCAGGCTTGGCAGCTTCAATATGTGTGGACCAACTGGGTGGGGAATTCTGGGAGTTGAAGTCCACACATCTTAAAAATTGCCACACTTGAGAAATACTGGGTTAGAGTATAAACAATTTACAACCCAGTATATAACCAGCCAAAATCTAACCACGAGGTATCCATTCCATAGAAATGGGTCTATAGAAAGCAGTCTTCTTCTGTAATTCCATTTTGTAACATTGTAGTGTGGAAAGGGAACTTTATGAGGAGAGTGGTGTCACCCAGGCAGGAAAAGCCCAAAGGGAACATCAAGCCAGCCATAAAACAAACTTGCATAGGAAAAGAAATCAAATAAAAGGTATTGAAAGAAGACCCTAGACAAAAGCCAAGTAATTAAGAAAACCAGGGAAACAAGGAAAAGAAAATCCTTACACAGGACATACCAAATCAGCAAAACAAACAGACAGAAATTACAAAGGAAACGAATAGAAGATTACTACAAAACGAATAGGAAAAACCATTATAAAGCTAAAAGAGATTAGAAAAAACCGATGATACAATCAAGCCACCCCGCAGAGTTTATTTCCGCGCCTTGCTAAGTTTGCTTCTGGCGAAAAGATAAACTCTGACAGGATGTTAACATTTAAAACATTAAACATTAAGCACTAAACAAACATTTATACACAAAGGGAAAAAAAGGTATAAAAACCAGGAACTTACCATTCGAAGTCAGCTAGCTAGTCCCAGGAACGCAGCCACGCTGTCTCTTGCCTTCCTGAAAATAAAAAGATCCAGCTTTCAAGTAGTCCGTATCCTTGTGCCGGAGCTCTCCCAGCGGGAAAATTCGAACCCTCTAAGAAAGGCACTTTGACAGCCTTTCTACAATAGGAAGTTAGCACCCACCCCTCTCCTAGAAAAATGAAATATCCTGGGAAATATTAAAAAGGCAGAATATTTCCTGTCGAAAGAGTAGAAACTCAGAAGCAGAAATTCAACTCAGAAGTAGAAGCTCACCCCCACCTTTGTTAGTGGATGGGCCATTAAGGCCTGGACCAGAATACTTCACATTACAAAGATCTCCAGGTAAAGCTATAGCAATTGCTCAAAAGCCCTTTCAGTGCATCATCATCCAGCAAGGCTCAAGCAAGCCTGGAACTCAGGACAATCTACAAAGTTATCCCTGCATAGCCTCATGGGAGTCTGACAACCAATTAGAAACAAGCTTCAATTCAAATCCCAACAAAGGTTATAAAACCCAGGCACTTTCAGCACCTCAGCCCCTTTTTTGATCTCTTCCTTCATCTTGAAGCATGTGATCATCCTTCCTTTTCACTCTGGAGCTCCAGGCCATGTGGTCCTGTCCATCATTAAACCTTCCAAACAGCCTCCATATTTCCAATGTCTATTTCCCCACTTGGAACTGAACCCAGAAGGATATTCCTTCCAACAACATAAAGAAGGAGGAGGAGATTTGGCTGTGCACACATTACATGGAAGCTCCTTGTAATTTTGGTCACCAAACCTGGAAATGGGAGGTGAGAATTTATGATTCTGCACTTGTAGGGAGCTGAACAAGCATGCTGTCTGGGATGTTGTCACGCCCATATTTAAAGTTGCCAAGGATGAGAAACACTGTACTATGGTATGGCAGTGTACCATGATTGGAAAAAAAATGTAGAGTAATAATCCATGGTTTGAACTGCAGGGTGAGGGGAGGCACAGAAATTCAGCCAAATGAGGAAGACCAGTCAAAGAAATCAGTACTTTATGTATCGGAACTATTTTATTGAAACAGCTTCAGTGACGGAATCTTGCATATCTGAATGTGTTTCCTTCTTTCTCCCTTTATCTATATGTGAATTAGGGAGAAGAATTAGGGAGAACATTTCATTACCTGAAATGTTTTTTCAAATTATTTTCTTGGCCCAAACTCAAGCCACTCTTATCCGACTGTTGACTCAATGGCAACTGTTTTTCCTGTTCCCTTTTCCCTCCATATTAAGAGTCATCTGATATGAGAAGGGATCTATGTAAAAGCTCAAGTCCTCAGTTGGAATATTGTCTCTATTACAAACTCATGGGTTGTATTCATACAACAAACTGAATTGTAATAAGCTTGATTTGGTTTTGGTTTGGCAGGTTCCATACATTGAAACATTGTAGTTTGCACAATACAGGATTCTGACCAAGGAGATCCAGGTCCGGCCTCTTCCACTGGATGTCTTCAGGACAGCTGCTCTCCTCAATGTATCCCACAAGACACTTGTGAAAAAAAAAAAAGACCGAACACTCTATTAGCTGCCTTGTAACCTAACTGAGGAATGTAGATCTAACAGATAACAGATAATCAGACTTGGAAAGGACCTTGTAGGTCATCAAAGATGCCAAATTATTGAGATCAAAGATTGGCTGATTCTTAAGGTTCTCACAATTAGACATCGCATATGAAGTGTTGGAAAAAATCAGAAGCCAGTCCCCATGTTCAGTATCAGAGCCAGCAAGACATGGATGGAAGGGATGGAGGATGTAAACCCAGGCATTGGTTCTTCATTTGGAAATATTGAATGAGTAGCCAAAGCAAAAAGTCATTCAGGAATAGAAGAGCAATCAACAACTACCCTTCTTGAAACTGAACCCTCCAAAGACTCTCTTTCTAGTCTCTTCACATGATCTGATTTGATGGATACCACACAGTCTCTGTACTGTGGGGGTTAAGGAACTGCCTACAAACAGTTGTGCTCTTACATGTCTTCCACCCAAATGATAATTAATAAAGTTAAGCTTTATTTATCACGTGAAATTAGGTCTGTAATATGTAGGCCTTCTACAAATTGTTTGAAGTCTCTCTCTCCCTCTCTCTCTTTTATGAAGAGGTGGGGGGAGAGAGAAGAATCCTGGCCACTGTCTGTACAAGTTTCTGATGTTTTCCTGGCAAGATTTTTAAGGGTTGAGAGAGTAACAAAATCACCCAGCTGACTTGATGCCAAGGGTAGGAATCGAAGTCACAGTCTCCTAATTTGTAGCCTGGTGCCTTAGTCCACACAATATGGACTTTATAGTATACAACAGGGACTTTGTGGTATTGTACTTGCTAATTAACATAGTTATTTTATATTTTAATATGACTTATTTCTCTCTCTTTTAAATGATGTTAATGGTTTACCAAGCCAATGCAGATTGGAATGTAGAATGAATTAATTGATAACTTCTAACATTCCTAAACTTTAAGATAAAACAAAGTCTTTGCTCTCTAGGTCAGGCTAAACAACAGTATGTTTGTTTTAATATGATGTCTGCAATTTGTCTTTTGATAGGGGGAGGGAGAGAGAGAAGGGAAGGAGGGAAAGAAAGGGGGAGGGATCTGGTTTGTCTCTTCTTAAATTCCCAAAAAACCTATTCTCATTAACATGCTAAATTTTACACCCCTGCTTTCCTCTGAGCTCATTTAAATGGACACACAAGTTTAACTCCATGTAACTGATTTTCAGTGTGAGGGAGGGATACTTTTTGTCCTGTCCGATCAACTTTTCTCTTGAAATTCTCCTTTGATGTATTAACTGTAAGATTGAAAGCTGAGGATTAATGTTCTCTCTTTAAGTGACAGGATTCTTTTTTTACTTAAAATGTTCTGAATAAATCTTAATAAAATGATTTTCCTATCATGTTTAGAAAATATGCACGCTGAGGCATAAGCCTAAGGCCATATTTGGCCCTCACTTTTCTACTTTGCTAAGCTAAGAGCCAGGATTTCTCGCTCATCTTCTTGGAAAAGCACTCTCTCTCCCTCAAAGGGAGAGAATCCTATTTAGGGAGCAGTTGGAAATTTTCCTTTTGTATCTCTGTATCTACTGTAGAGATACAGTAATTTTTTCTGGAATTACTGTTGTGGTGGGCTTGTAACCTTTACAGCAGATAAGTAAAAGAAAAAAGGAAGCAATGTTGGCCTTATCCATTGAGATTTTTACTGAGCAGATGGCTTCCATGTGACCACTCAACCAAGTTACAATTCATCCTTACTCTTTCTTTTGTTATTTGTCCTTATCTCATGATTATGTTTTATTATCTATCTATATAAAAGCAAAATACCACTCATGCATCATCACAAAATCCCCAGAACCGTAAAGTCTCCAAACTTGAAATTTGGCATGTATGTTCCTCTTGGCTTCTAGGTGCTCACTAAGAAGGGATTTTTTGAAATGAACATCAGAGCATTAGTATTTCATGTATTATTAACACACTCTGATGCTAAGGAGTTCTACTCCCCTTCCCCACCTGAACAGAAAAATGTTCCAAATGCAAAACACAAGCAGAGGAGAAGAGTTTCAGTTTCAGAGCACCAAGCAGTTTTAGTACGTAACAGTTGAGCTAAGCTATTCCCCGGCTCCTTGCTGTTTCCTTCTTGGTCACACAGCAAATACTGCTTCAATTTCCAAACATCCCGCAACTCTCTCTCACATTGACAGGATGCTAGCCATATGAATAGCGATGGATGTTGTAGGCAGAGGCAGAATTTCTCCCCCCTTATTTTCCTCACCAAAAAACTAAACCTGATTACATAGTTTCATAGCAAAGCACAGATAGAGAGCTAGTCTTTAATAAAACCTCTAGACTTAAAATAATTTTAATTTGGAGAGTTTCAGGGGTTAAATTTATATCCTCTCAAGAAAAAGTGCAGATTTTGATTCATATAATTGTTCAAGTAAAATTTTACATTTATGTTAAACATTTTACCCATTTACCTCACACAAGAACTCACATAAACCATAATTTAAAATAATATTCTACAATCTTACCAAGTATAGTTTATTCAGCAAAAAATATTGATTAGAATTTAGCTTAATTTGGGTTACTCATTAATGCATCTCATATCAACTGCAGTTTGTGTCTTGGGGATTGCAGGAAACATAGGCTGTGGCATCACGTTATGCCACTAAATGAGCTGTACCAAATATTCTCTATGCTTGCATGTTTTTCTCCCATGGGGGCTATACGTGGAGGAGTTTTAAAGTGCCCAAATTCCAATTGGAAAAAGTGACTTAGTTTGGGACTAGAGTTCAGGATATTAAGAAACAAAAAGTTTCTAAAATGCAATAACAACTTTCAAAGGCTTCCCTCCCAACTCAGCCTTAGCTTAAAATGCTTTACATTTTCAGCCTCTTGAGGGTTACAGATGGGTTCTTGAATCTGCATGTGAGCCATATTGCTAATTCAATATGTTGTGACTAGCTGAAATCCTTCCAGAAAATTTTAATGCAAATTGATTAGATACGACTTATTCTATTATATTTCAGATGGGAAAATGTAACTCCTTTATGACTTGACAGGCAATTGTGGCTTGTTTAACAAACCCCAGTAATAATACAATCAAAATATGGGAATCCAGCTGAAAGCCACTTTAATCTGGGAAGGGACACTGAAAAAAACATTTAAATAAACTGAATGAAAAAAATAGCAATGTCTTCAAGAGATATTCATATTATTCAGTACTGGGCATCCTTCTGAGGTCAGTAAAATGAGCACCCAAATTGTTGGGGACAATATTTTTGAGGTAATTCTCCATTTGGAGAATGAGTGCATATAGGGAGACGTATATGAGAGAAGTGTTTGAATAATACACACACAGCACACAGATACACCGTGCAGTAAATGTAGGGTTTTACTTTCAATAAAGTTAGCAAAGTTCAAAATAGGCAGTCCAAAGTCATTCACAGGTAAGATCAGTCAGTTTTTCAATCCAGGGGTAATCCAGTAACAAAGTCCGGTGTCAAAAACAGTTCAGTATCAGACTTACATCAAATCCAGAAATAGCAGTAAATTAGGAAAAATGGAGGAATGGCAATACTCTCCAACAGAAGGAAACAGAGACTGACTCACACTCTCTTCTGAGACTAAGACTAAGACAAACCAGGTTTCTGGCTCCAACTTTTGGCCGTTTGAGAAACCACCACCTAATTACAGTTTTGCACTTTCTTAAAGATAACATTTTAAAATGTTTATCCTGGTTTATATATTTCTAACCCAAATAGCTGTGAGGTGGCTTACATTCCTAACATTCTCCCCCTTTGGGCAAGACAATATATACAACCTTACATTCTAAGTGCATAATCTTCATAGCCAGCCTTATGCTGTATAGAGCCTTTGTAAAATGATCTGCTATATTGTTTTCTGACATACAGTATTCCAGATGAATCATCTTACTTTGCACACATTGTCTCATCAGCGTTAAATCTTGCTAATTGATTAACACTGTATGCAATATCTGGCCTTGACCAATTACTGAGATAAGATAAACTACCAATCAAAGACTGATAAATGTTCTTATCAAAAATAGGACTTTGAACATCACTATGGCTAAACTCCTGGCTCATTGGTGTTTTAGCTGGCTTACAAAGTTCCATTTTAAAATTCTTTAGTAATTTGTTAATTTTATCTGCCTGTGAGATCTTGTATCCTCCCCTAGTTTTATCTATCTTTAAACCAAGATTTTGTTTGATTTCTCCTAATTGTTTTATTTTAAATTTTTTTTCCAATAGTGAAATTATCTCAGTAACTTCTTGTTCAGTTTTGGTGATTAATGCTATGTCATCAGTAAACAATAGCAACAATGAAATTACACCATTACTTTCTCTTTTAAGCAAACATGGATCAGCTTGCCAGCTACAAAACCTGTTTTAGTTAATTCTTTAACTATACATTGATTCCATATCCAGATTGCTTCAAACCATAAAGACTCTTTTTCAATCTCCAGCAATCATTATCAGTATTATCATTTTTAAGACCTAAAGGTTTCTTTAAATATATAGTGTGTTGCAATGGCGCATGCAGATATGCCATCTCTACATCCAAATGATTTATAATGTATTTCTCTTTAGCTGCCCACACTAATGCTGCCCTTAATGTAGTAGCCTTCAGACTAGGCGCAAAGACCTCATCATAGTCATTTGCTGTCTGATTGAACCCTTGTGCTACTAACCTGGCTTTATGGGTAATAGTCCCATCTATACCTGTCTTCAGTTTATAAATCCATTTACACCCTATGGCATGTTTACCTGGTGGTAACTTAACATTTTCATATACCTCCAGTCTTTTTAATGATTCCAGTTCCTTATACATTGCTTTCTGCCAAGCAGCCTGATCCTTAGCAGGATACAGTTTTAGTTCACTTTAATTACCTGGAACTGTGTTCACTTGGCATACAACACTAGCCTGATATCTATCAAGTGGTCGTGTTATTCGGGTTGAATGTCTTGGTAATACAGGGCTAACTGGTGGACTCTCCTGTGCCACCTGCTCCTGTTCTTCTACCTCCTCCTGTGCCTGTTCTACTACTTCCTCATGTTCTCCCTCTTTAATGGCTATTTGGGGTTTACTGATTTTATCTTTAGGGACTATTTGGGTGTCAATAATAACATCATTGCTGGATTCCTGTTCCAGTTTATCCCACCCAATATGCTCTAGAAATTTTGCACTAGCACTACAATAAACATGAGCTGTGCCTTGATTTAAACAATTTATGGTTGGCCTCATAACCTACAAAAACTAACTTCTTAACTCTATGTTGCCCTTTCAGTCTTACTTGCAAGGGAATATGCACCCATGCCGGAGCTCCAAATGTGTGTAGGTAACTTAAATTTGGCTTTCTGCCATGCCAATGAGTGAATGGCAATTCACCAGTTGTTGTATTAACTATATTGTTTAACACATGGTTTCTACACATTATGGCCTCATCCCACAGTGTTTCAGGTAAACCTGAATCAGATAACATAGTGCAAGCCATGGCTTGTAAGGTTTGCCCTCTTCATTCTACAAACGAGTTATGTTGTAGTCTGTAAGGTGCAGAACGTTTATGTTCAACATCAGCCAATTTCAACATTGTTTGGAATCTTTTGTTCACAAACTCAGTCCCATTATCAGTGACTAAAGTAATTACTTTACTTTTCATTTTTCTCTCAGCAAACCTTCGCTAGTTAAAGAAATGTTGGAATGTTTCTGTTTTGTTTTTCATAAGATAGCAGAAACCGTATCATGAGTAATGGTCCATAATACTCAAAATATACCAGGTACCTCTGAAACTTGGTTTTTTAGGACCAATTATGTCAGCAAACACAACCTCTAAAGGCTCTTTGGTCTTAAACCCATTTAGTCTATTTGCTGGAGTAAACTTACTTCTCTCTTGGCTACAAGCATTACAGTTTAAATACTTGCTACAGGGTTTCAATTTTACTCCCTCGGACAATTCAACAGTTTGTTTGAGCATTTTGAAATTAATGTGCCCTAAATGTCTATGTAGTAAATGTATACATTCATTATATGGCTTAACATTGTTATAAACTGAGTTACCCATCTTCAACTGGTCATTATGTATCACATATAAATCATTCTTTAAATTAGCAGTAACACTTTTACCCTCTTTCTCTATTATACAGTTATCTCCCCTAAAGGTTACTACATAACCAATATTAACTAAAGCCCTTACTGATAGCAAATTAAATTTCAGTTTAGGTACATATAACATAGGTAAATGCTCATTTACACATGAACAATATGCAGTACCTTCACCTGATGCTTTAATCTTCCATCCATTTACCAATGACACATGTTGTTTACTCGTGGACATCTTTACAAACCTTTTTCTATCTTTAGTAATGCACTGCGATGCTCCACTATGAACAACCCACAAATCATGGTTTACAGTTGAATTGCTAGACATAGCTAAACTAATATTCTTCTTAGCCTTCTGGCGATTACCAGTATTCTGTTGTTTTCCCTTTTTACAGAATTTAGCTACATGTCCCCTAGCCCCACAAGAAAAACATTTCCTAACAGTACAGGCAGTTGAAGACAAATCTTCTTCTTGTGGTTGTTCCTTCCTCAGTTGGTCCCTATCCAGCCTTCTTGCTTCTTCTAGCAATCTTCCGGTTATGTCAGTCAATGTCAATTTATCTCAGGGCAGGACTTCCAGTGAAGATACATAATCATCATAACTTTCATCCAATGAGGAAAGAATGATGTAAACTTGATGCAGCTCTGAAAATATCAGTTCCTTTTCATGCAGTTCTTGAAAAGTTCCTTTCATGAAGTTTAAATGAGCTAACATATCTCCACCTTTCAGAAGATGTGCTCTAAACAGTTTCGTGTAATATGTATGTGTGCACCTACACTGTCACGAACATAAATCCTCTTCAAATTCTCCTAACACTTAGCAGCAGACTCTTCTCCATGAATTATGGACTAGCTGCTGGTCACTCAGTGTTAGTCCAGTTATACAAAGAGCTCATTCGTTGTTCTATTTAAAGTCAGCAAGCTTCTTGGCATCATCTTCATTAGCTGGATCCCAAGCATTTCCATCTGGTGGGTCTTGAACTACATTCCATAAACCTTCTCTACGCAGAAGTAGACTGCACTTCATAGACCAGGAAACATAGTTTGTTCCATCCAACCGGGTTTTCAGTGATAGACTTGTTGAAGTGTCTTGTGCCATTTTTATCAGGATAGTAACCTACAATTAAACAGTAAACAGCTGTCTGTATACAGTACTGTGCATTCACACTAACTCTCAGTTATCTGAGCCTGGTCTGGTCTGGTCCCATAACCACTGTTGAGGTAATTCCCTGTTAGGAGAATGAGCGCATACAGGGAGACGTATATGAGAGAAGTGTTTGAATAATACGCACACAGATACACCATACAGTAAATGTAAGCTTAACATTGTTATATGTTAACTTCAATATTTACAATAATTTACCTTCAATAAAGTAAGCAAAGTTCAAAATAGGCAGTCCAAAGTCATTCACAGGTAAGATCAGTCAGTTTTTCAATCCAGGGGTAATCCAGTAACAAAGTCCGGTGTCAAAAACAGTTCAGTATCAGACTTACATCAAATCCAGAAATAGCAGTCAATTAGGAAAAATGGAGGAATGGCAATACTCCCCAACAGAAGGAAACAGAGACTGACTCACACTCTCTTCTGAGACTAAGACTAAGACAGACCAGGTTTCTGGCTCCAACCTTTGGCCATTTGAGAAACCACCACCTAATTACAGTTTTGCACTTTCTTAAAGATACAGTTTTAAAATGTTTATCCTGGTTTATATATTTCTAACCCAAATAGCTATGAGGTAACTTACATTCCTAACAATATGCTAACACCATTAACTGCTTTGAGAGGGCTGTAAAACACTGTGAAATGGTATATAAATCCAAGTGCTATTGCTATTATACAGCACTTAACAAAGCTAACACTGATAAGCAGAAATGCATAAATATGCACTTACAAATCAGTGCACTGAGTTGAACCACAAGAAAATGAAACTAGTTATATAAGCAGTTTTAGTTCATCCAGTTTGGAAAAATCTTTATAGTGTTTATTTCTTATTCTTTGATTTTAATCCTTTTTTTTTCTTTTTGGCCAAAAGGCATGTTGCAAGGCAAACTTCCATGCACTCTTGCCAACTTTGTATAGAAATCTTATTCCAAATAAATAATATGGCTTTTGATTAATATGTAACCTCTGAAATACTTTTAATTAATTTTAAATGACTTTGCTCTGAGATAATAAATTACCGTCAGTACAGATTTCAAAGGGAGTAAGAAATTGAATCAAAAACTAGTATCTTCAGGATTAGGAAAGCAGAAGTGATTCCAAATAGTATTGAGGGTGCTTTTTGGAGAACTAGTGCCAAGCCTGGTCACTTGGTGCAGGTATGTGCTTGAGCGGCAGGAAATATGTTTCTGCAGGATCTGGCTTTATTCCAGAAAAATATACATTTCCCCTAAAATGCCATGCTGTGTATCAAGCTAAACTTGGAAAGCTAAGTCGTGACAGATCTAATTAGAAGTTGGATGGGAGACCACTAAGAAATATCAAAGAATTGAGCTAACATGGAATTTGAGTGAGAAAAATACCCTTGAAGTCAACATACCTAACCCCCCTTATTCAATCATACCTGGGCCAACAACCCTCAGAGGCTTTGACTTTTAGTTATTGCAACTTACTGTTAGGCTTAAGTCCTTCAGTCAGATATGACTTGATAACTAAGGAAAGGTACAACCTGGTGTGTATTAGCAAGACCTGACTGGGTCCAGAAAAGGGGATCCACCTCTTGAAAACACACCTCGCTGGATTTAGGATGTAGCATTGGCCAATACTTTAGGGCAGAGGTGGGAGTGTAGGATCATCATCTAGGAGTCTCTTATGGCCTTCAGAGGCCATAAATTGCAGACTGTGAGAACCTGTTCCTTAAGTTGGATTGTACAGATCAGTTGGGATTTCTATACTTCTTGTTGCATACCTGATGGCCAAGAGCAACCTTTGTGTTTGTTCACCCGGCACAATGAGCCAATTATTCTTGGTGAGTGAAGGAAAATGGAATTCAAGCACTTTATTTCAGAAGCAAAAAGGCACCTCTGCTGACAGTTTGGTAAAGTTCAGCAAAAAGAAAGAGGGCCTCCAATCAGGTTTATATCAAATAGAACAGCTTATCTCTAGAAGCTGTAGGTGTTCCATCACTGAAGTTTTTCTAGAAGAGACTGGACAACCATTTATCTGGAATGATACAGAATCCTGCTTGAAGAAGGAGTTGGGCTAGAAGACCTCCAAGGTCCCTTCCAACCCTATTATATTCTATGTTCTAAGTTGTTATGCTGTTTGCACAAGGAAACATAGGGTTATATTTTCACTCATTCATTGATTATCACTTCCTTGGCATACTGGTTTTACATACATCCCATATGGCATATTCCAACCCTTTATACTCCTAGCATAATCTCAAAATTGCTCATTTAAATATTTAGGGGTTCTACTTTTAGTTTTCTAATGATGTTCACCTCTGCCCAGGCTCTTTGCCCAAAGCTGTAAGTTAAATTTCATGCTACTTTCAAGGAACATTTTTGCAACATTTCTTTGAACTGTTTTCTGACCACATTTTTTTTTAAATCAAACCAACACCCCTTCTATGTGGTCTATGCCTTCAGCATTTTCTAGCAAACACGTGTGCTGATTCTTATCTGCAATTAACATCTGCTGGAAAGCTTCTGTTTATCTGATCTAGATTGCTGGTGGCTGAATCTTTTGTTTAACTGGCTCTTAATTCACTTATGGAGAAACATAAGGCATAGCTCTGACAGAAACTCTTTTATAAGGAAGATTAAAATACCTGACCTTCACTGACCAAGCCTTCACTGGACTAAAGTTCAAGTACCAGGCGTTCATAGCAGCTTCTGTGCTCCTTGACTCCATTTCTGGGTTGTCAGGAGAGTTTCTCAAGTTTATGGTCCTGAGTGTCAGCCTTCAAGATCTTCTACTATTGCTTTGCATCTTTCGACTGCCATAAGTAACGGGGGGGGGGGGGGGGGGTCAGGGAAGTGATAGGGGGGGGGGGGGGTGGTTTTAATTTTTTCTGTTGTGTAAATGGGGGGGGGAATAGAGTTAACAATAGAGTTAGGTTTCTATTTCTTGCTTAGCTTTCTTTTCTCTGCGCAACTGCAACCCGTTATCAAAATATGCCAAGGTCAACAGACAGAGGCCTCATCATCACCTGAAGATGCCCACATGATCCTATTCACATCTTCTAATTGGAAGTGTCATCTGAACTATTGGGGGTGGGAACATTTCCATCACTTTGTATATGTGAATTGCGCGCCTAATTTCTCAGATTCAGAATTCTTTGGTTGCTACCACTTCACTTTCAGTAAAAGATGTCTTTTCTCTAAATTAAAGAGTCTAAGTATTTCTTTCCTGGATTTTGAATGGAGCTCCGCCTGACATTATTCTGAATCTCACTCCACCGGCCCACCCGGAGAGAATACCCAATTTTCTTCTGAGGGGGCCTGGACATCATGTCATCTTCAAATAGTGACCAAGAGGATCCGGGAGCCATTGGAGGGCAAGATTCTGTGCTGGTGCAGGAGGCCCAATCGCTAGCAGAGCTCAGTTTGCAAGAGGATCCAGTGGTGAAGCCCAGATGGTCAGTGGGAGTTGGTTGGAAAGATCCGGAGGAGGACCCCCCCCCGGGGTCACAACTACCCGCCGGCGTGGAAAAGAGGAGCCTTGGCAAGAGAAGGAAAAGAGGGAACTCTTCCTGGATCAAGCCAGGAGACTCCTTAATGAAGCCTTTGAACAACCTCAAGCTGCACAAAGGTATGAAGGGGGAGGGGAAGTAGCCCCAGCCAGAAGAAGCAGAGTAACTCCCTCTCCCATAAATCAACCCGATCCAGCAACAGCCCCGGGGCCTTCAGCGGGAGGTGTGATTCCTAGAAGGCGTAGAGCTCCTAGGCTGCCTCCGTTAGAAGTAAAATACGGGGGGGGGGATCCCAAAACCTTGGGATTTTTCCTAGCTCAAGTTTGGAGCCATATGGAAGAATATGGGGAGGATTTTCCCTCAGAAGCAGCCAAAGTGAGGTGTGTTACCAGGGCTCTGGAGGGAATAGCGGCAGAGTGGATGGTGACCTTGCATAATGATAATGCTCCTCAGCTGCTGAATTATAACCTATTCATGGCTGCACTGTGGGCTAGGTTTGAGGACCCATTGGCAGAGCGCAAGGCCCGAATTAGGATGAAAGCCATAAAACAGGGGCGGAGGTCTGTGGCTGACTACACCCAAGAATTTAGACAGTTAACCGGCCATTTCCGAGGCTGGCCCCAAGAAGCCCTGATAGAACTGTTTAAAGATAGTTTAAATGAAGATGTGTACCAGAGATGCACTGCTAGAAGAGACCCCAATGACTTGCAGATGTGGTACTTGCTGGCAGAAGAAGTGGAGATTGATTTAATCCAAAGTAAACGGCGGGGAGGTTATGGGTGGAGCAAGTTTTCCCCCCCACGTCCTCAAGAGGCTCCTAAACCTCAGAAGGGAGGAGTGGCGGCAAAACCCAACCCCTTGGCCTGCTTTTGATGCGGGAAAGAAGGTCACCGGGCAGTGAACTGCAGAGTCAAGTTGGAGCCAAAGGGAGCGCCAAAAGAAGGAAAGAAACCTGAAAAGTCCCCAGCAAAGCCTCGCGAAACAGCACTAAAGTCGAAAGAGACAGCAGAGGTTGCCCCTCCCACAGGAGAGGAATCAGAAGCCCCAGTGATCCCTGAGGAGGAGGATTCTGACTCGTAAGACGACTCCCTGGACTGATGGTTTTCCTTTTTCTAGGAGGGCCAAATGTCAGCCTTCAAGATCTTCTACTATTGCTTTGCATCTTTCAACTGCCATAAGTAACAGGGGGAGGAAGGGAAAGTCTGGGAAGTGAGCTGGAGGTGTTAAATTCTTCTGTTGTGTAAATGGGGGGGAAGCATACAATAGAGTTAGGTTTCTATTTCTTGCTTAGCTTTCTTTTCTCTGCGCAACTGCAACCCGTTATCAAAATATGCCAAGGTCAACGGACAGAGGCCTCATCATCACCTGAAGATGCCCACATGATCATATTCACAACTTCTAATTGGAAGTGTCATCTGAACTATTGGGGGTGGGAACATTTCCATCACTTTGTATATGTGAATTGCGCGCCTAATTTCTCAGATTCAGAATTCTTTGGTTGCTACCACTTCACTTTCAGTAAAAGATGTCTTTTCTCTAAATTAAAGAGTCTAAGTATTTCTTTCCTGGATTTTGAATGGAGCTCCACCTGACACTGAGACACTTCAATTTGCATTCTCTATGAGTAGGCCTGAGATAGCTCAGGGGTTTCTGGCTATCATGAAAATTATGTGACTATTCCAGGCCATACAGGGCCTGAAATGGGACAGTGGCAATACACTGATTTGGTTTTCCTGTTGGATCAATGGCAATATAATCTGGACTGGAGAGCTCTCCAAAGTTTACCTGTCCATTGTTAAATCATTCTCTGGTGGCCAAAAGAATCTCTGGTTAATGTACTTGACCGCAGAGAGGTGGAACCTGTTCTAGATGGAACTTGGTAGGTTCCAAGTACTTCATTCTGACTGGCCAAAAAGGCCATTTACGGATTGGTTCGCTAGGAACCAATCCAGGAAGCTGCCAAACGGTGGGAAGAATTGAATAACTCTCATTGGCCACAAGCTGGCAGGCTACCCGCCAATATAAAGGGCTGCCACGGCTTGGGCTATGTTCCATTTCTTTAAGGCTCGGTCCCACTACACTTACGGATGCAAAGAGGATGTAAAACGTAAAAAAACCTTGCCATCCATTGGAAAACGGATGCTATGCATCCGTTGTGTACTCACTGCATACGTGTTTCATACGCTCTATCCGTCGAGCAACCGTCCACTGCAATTTCATCTGTGCAAGAAGTTTTGAGCTGCACAAAACTTTGTGAATGGATGAACTTTCCACCGCGTACGATGTACATCTGCAACATATATGGGCAACAAATGTTCTATGTCCGTTATCATCTGTTAAACATCTGCTGTATCCTCTCTGCATCCTCTGGCCATCCCCTCAAATCACATATGCTGCAGCTGAAAACAGAAAGAGGGAGGAAACAAAAGGTAGACGGAATGTCTACACAGCGTTAGAAGCACAGAAATAGAAAGGATGTAAGCATATGCATTTTGTATATAAAGTATTAAAAACAGACAAAACGTTTATATCTAGGATGTATCTCGTATATTTAGGATGTCTGGAGTATGTCGAGAGAATGCAGAAGGACACCTAGTGGACAACCAATATTTTCTATAAAAAAGGGGAGAAAATCATCTGGATCTCAGTATGAGTCCAGCAGCCATGATGTACAGACCTCTTCACCCTTGGTCTTGGCCTTCAGCATCATCAATTGTTCTCCACCATGGATGATGACACAGTCCATATGATAGCTGCGCTCATTCATCACCAGAACCAAAAACTGTTCAGACTGTATCAAGTTTTACACAGAAGGAGAAGAAGGAGACGTCCAAGAGCTGTGTGGGTCCGAGGATGGATCATGAGAAGAATGGAATTTGGACTGTATGACCAGTTGATGGTGGAGCTGAGGAATGAAGACCCTCGTGCATTCCATCACTTCATGAGGATGCCACCAGCCATGTTTGACGAACTTGTAGAGCGTCTGAGACCCAGGTTGACCAAGCCTAGCACCAACTTCCATCCCAACCTGGACCCTGGACTGAAGGTGGCACTGACTCTGCAGCACCTGGCCTCTGGAACCACATACAGAAACATGCAGTATGCGTGGAGGGTGCCACACAACACCATCAGCATTGTGGTCAGAGAAGTGGTGCAGGCCATCATCGAAGAATACCTGGAGGAGCTCCTCCAGTGTCAGAAGGCTGGAGGAAGAAGGCTGGAGGAAAGATGCAAAGCAGTGGTATCAGAGGTGGAACTTTCCCCACACTGTTGGAGCCATTGATGGCAAGCACGTGGCCTGCAAAACTCCAGCCAACTCAGGGTCCACTTATTAAAACTACAAGGGCTTCTTCAGTATCATCCTCTTTGCCATGGTTGATGCTGACTACAAGTTCATCTACACTGAAGCTTCAGGCAACGGGTCAGCTTCAGATGGCCAGGTATACAATGCTAGTGACCTCAAGGAGGGGCTGGAATGGAACCTCATCATGGGTTTTCCAGGTCCAGACCCCCTACCCAATGACACACAAGATGTGCTCAACTTCATCGTTAGTGATGACGCGTTCTCCCTCAGGACCTACCTCATGAAGCCATACAGTTCAAGATACCTCACCCGTGAAGAGAGGATCTTCAGCTACAGGCTGTCCAGGGCAAGGCGGGTGGTGGAGAATGCCTTTGGCATCCTGGCCAACAGGTTGCAGGTACTTCTCACCACCATGCAGCATGACCTGGAGACCGTGAGGAGCATCGTGGAAGCTTGCTGCATCCTGCACAATCTCATGCGCACCCGCGACCCAGTGTTGCAGAACAGGCTCGTGGACAACCAACAAGGCAATGGGGATATGGAGCCTGGTGAATGGAGGCAAGGGCGAAACCTGATAGATACTCTGGATGTGCAAGGCCCCAACAGAACTTCACGTGAAGGGAAGAAGCAGAGCAACCTCCTGAGACACTGGTGCAACTTCCCAGCTGGAGCAGGGGAGTGGCAAGACAGGATGATAGATGCTTAATGGAAGCTTCCTTCAGCCTGTCTCATCACACTGATGAGATTGTGCCATGTATGTTGAGTGGTCCTACAATGAATAGGGCATTAATAAAGAGCTTTGTTTATTTTAAAATGTGTTGATCAATGAATAAATTGTTATTGATAATAAAGGTCCATATGTGTGGCAGCTGGGATGGGGGACCATACGGTCCCACTATGCTTGCACTGGAGGTTTATCAATCCCACAACTATCCTTATCTATCCCACAAGCATGCAAAGGCTTAACCATTTTTTCAAAGTTTTCACCAACACTTTATTAAGGAAAAAAAATGAACCAAGTAAACTAAGTGTC
This sequence comes from Laticauda colubrina, assembly GCA_015471245.1. Taxonomy (NCBI): domain Eukaryota; kingdom Metazoa; phylum Chordata; class Lepidosauria; order Squamata; family Elapidae; genus Laticauda; species Laticauda colubrina. Next base: position 4,042,646 of record BLBF01000036.1, read on the forward strand.
TTAAGCAAAAATAAACTTTATTAGCTTTCTTAAATAAACTTTATGACTTTATTAAATAAGCAAAATGAACGAAGTAAATTGTATTAAGTGTGTTAAGCAAAGATAACATTTATTAACTTTCTTAGGTAAACTTTATGACTGTATTAAATAAGCAAGCTGAACCAAGTAAAGTGTCTTAAGCAAAGATAAACTTAACAAATAGACAACCTCGTCTCTGACACTATTCTCAGTCACTCTGAGTCATGTCCATGGTCTCAGCTGTTAAGCGGGCAGGGACTGTGGAAGTGGCTGTGGCTTGAGTGCTGGTCTGAGGCACCATTGGGGTGCTTGGCCCCGAAGGTACAACAGGTGGTAGTGTGTTCAGGAAGCTATGCGAGAGCTGACTCAGTCCTGTGAGGTGGGAAGGCCCTTCATCAAGGACTTGAGATGTCAGGACCAATACTGATGACAGATTGTCCGTTGACGGGCTTGGCTGTGGGGTAGAGGAAGGAGGAGTCTAGTGGGGCTATCTGGTCTGCAGCTGGGTGAGGACTGGCGTCTGTGGCATCTGATAACCTGGTCCTGGACTGGGAAGTTCTGCTTCTGCTGTGGGAAGTCCTGGTTGTCATAGCCTTGGTAGGTGAGGGCCTGTTGAAAGCCGTGGAAGGGCTGTGACATTGCCTGGGGTGGAGGAGCAGACCTGGACTGGGTAGGAGCAGCTTCAGCTGGGTCTTGAGGGTTGTGCAGAAGTGCTGTGATCTTCTCCTTCATCACCTGGTACTGGGCCTTGGGCAGGTCCCTGAGGGTCTGGCTCACGTAGGTAATGAAGGTGTTCCGGCCTGTGGATGCTCTGTCCAAGTGGACCAGCTGAGAGAGAAGTTCTGTGCTGGTCTTAATTGTGTCCCTGATCTCCAACAGCACACTATGATCCTGGCCCTCCAGTCTGCCTCTCTGCCTGCATCTTCTGGAGCTGGGGGTGGGGGTGGGGGCGGGTTGGCCTCTGGTGGCTGCTGCTTCTTCCTCCATTTGTGACAGCAGGGCGTCATCCTCCACAGGAATCTCCAAGTCCGCCAGCATGGGGAGTGCAGCTGTCGGGGGGGTTTCTGCTGTGGGGCCCTCTGAAGACATCTGCCTGGACAGGGTAGTTGGCTCCTGGCTGGAAGAGAACTGGCTGTCTGTGGGTTGTCTGAGGGAGAGGGGTCTCAGAGGGGCTGCTCCTCGGTGGCGGATCTCACCCTCCAGGAAACTGCACTTGGCCATGACATACATCTCCAGGTCAGTGAGCTTGACAGCGGCCTGCCCGGATTTCTTGAGGTGTAGCTTGCCATACCAGGTGTGCATGTGCTTCCACCATCCAAGGAGTACTTCTGCAGTGTACCCCAGGCTCTCTGCCTTGTCTCTCCAAGCTGCCTGCTTCTTCTTGGTGTCCTGATACAGTCTGTGGCCCTTTCTCCAGAGGTACTCGTTCTCCCTCAGCCATTCCAGCACCTCATCCTCATGCTCCTCGGAAACTGTTTACTGTTTCCTCTCTCCCTTCTCCTTCCCTTACCTCTTCCTCCCTCTGGCAGGGCCTTCAGCAGGGCCTTCAGGGGCTTAAGCAGCGGGGCCTTCAGGGGATTGAGCAGCAGGGCCTTCAGCAGCAGGGCTTTGAGGGCCTTGGGGCTGGTCCACCACAGCAGCAGCAGCTTCAGAATCAGTGCCAAGGGGTGGGATGCTGGTTCTGGCCTTCTTCACCTTGCCAGGGCTTGAACAAGTAGGCTTCCTCTTCTTGGCTGACTGACGAACCATGGTGTTCCTGCAAGATGTATGTGGCAGCACGTCTTTCCCCTGTATGCTGACTGCGTGCATGCTGCATCCTTTTGTATCCACGGAGCTGACACAATTCATGCTCCCTGCATGCGCAGTGAACGCTTTGCATCTGATATACATCTGCACGACATCCCCTTTGTTTCCTATAGGTGTCCATGATGCATCTGCTTCATCTGCTATAAAATCTGCCCCTTCCACTATGCATCCGCTTCGAAATTCTCCCCTGGAACCCCTTAGGAGGTGTCATCCACTTCCATCCGCTTTCACCCACATGGCTTCCGATGAACATCCATTTAACATCCCTGCTATATACTACCCATGTCCGTTCTTTTCCGTTCTTTTCTGCTCTGTTTATGCAAATTTTTGCCACTTTTTGGAGCGGATGACAATGGATGGAGCTATCCCCGAAATTTTGCTCGTCTGCTTTGTCCTTTATGCATATGTTTTGCATCCGTCGGCCAGTGGGACCGGGCCTTTACCTAGCGGTTTGAAATAAAGAGTTGTTGTTTGGAACCCAGTCTCACGCGCTTCTTTCCAGATGGAACACTGGTGACAAAGGTGGGATCGTCACAGAAGCAGAGACCGAAGCACGTGGTGATCTGAACCGAGCAAAAAGAGATGGCTGGTAACAACGCACTGCCCGCACCCTTCAATCCAGATGTAGAGGATTGGAAATTGTATAGCGATCGCTTTGTTATGTTCTTAGAAAGCAATGAGATGGAAGAAATCTCAGATCAAAGGAAGAGGGCTGTCTTCCTTACACACTGCAGACCAGCTGTATTCAAAATGGCGAAGGCGCTGGCGAAACCCAGAGATGTCAAGCAGATGACCTAGTCCGACCCGAACCGAATGCTCCAGACACACTAAGCACCGGTGGTCTCCAATCTAATCAAAAGGAACGAATTTTACAAAAGGGACCAGTGGGAGGATGAAACCATAGCAGACTTTGTGGCAGCCTTGAGACACATTGGAGGAGCATGTGAGTTTCAAAACATGGACGAGGCAATGAGAGACCGCATAGTCCTTAGCCTGAAAGACTCTAGCCTTCAGAGCAAACTACTCAACAGGCTGAACATAACAGTGGCCGAAGCCATTACTGAGGCAACCACCACCGAAGCAGCGAAAAAGTCAGCAGCCACCATGCGGCAAATGAATGCAGTTCCAGACCTGCCGACCCAAACCAGGGAGAAGAAGGCAGAGGGAGGAAAGAAACAGCCCACAGCGACAACCCACCACAAGGACGTCGAAACCCAGAGTGACACCGAAGACGACAACGAAGATGTCCATAGACTGTATTCAGATAGAAAATGGTGTGAAAAGAGGAAGAATCGGCAGGAATTTCAATGTGTGGGCTGCGAAGGCAATCACCCGTGGTCTGAATACAGGTTCCTCGACACAATATGCCGGGCTTGTAATAAAAGGGGGCACATCGAAAGGGTCTGCCGCAACAAAAAGAGCTATAGTCCAAAAAGATGCAGCAGCACCCCCCCCTCCAGACACGATGACAGACAAGCCAGCAACCGATGGAACCGTAATAAAATAAAGGAAAAATGTGAACTGGCCACAAACCGGGTTGAATTTTTGGGCTATTTAATCGATGAGCAAGGCATTCACCCAACTGAAAAGAAGGTGAAGGCTATCAAAGACGTTCCCAGACCAAAAAAAAAAACTGATTTCCAGGAGTTCCTTGGCCTCATAAATTTTTACAATGTGTTTCTACCCCATAAGGCGACAATAGCAGAACCCCTACATCGACTGCTAGATAAAAAAACCGCTTGGACATGGGGCCATCAGGAACAGAGAGCCTTCCAAGGTATTAAGGACCTATTAATGTCAGACACCATTCTTATCCAGTTTAGCAACACCCTGCCTCTGACGGTCACCTGCGATGCTTCACTTTTGGTGTCGGCGCCATCCTGAGTCACCAGCTTCCAGATGGCAGAGAGGCACCAGTCGCCTTTTACTCAAAGACACTCTCCAAGGCAGAACGCAATGACAACCAACTTGATCACGAAGCCCTGACAATCGTCGCCAGGGTCAAACGATTCCATGAGTACCTTTACAGTAGACCTTTTTCTATCGTAACTGACCACAAGCCTCTCTTTGGAATCCTAGCAGGGAACAAGCCAACCCCAAACTTCTGTCTCCTAGAATGACGAGGTGGTCTGAATTCCTTGCTGCCTACTCCTATACGCTACTCCACAGATCTGGCAAAGCCATCTCGCACGCCGACGCCCTGAGCCATTCCCCATTGCCCATCACAGAAGACGACCCTGCTCCAACTACCTCCACATTCCAACTTGAGACCTGCCCGGAGCTACCGCTGACTGCAACCGACGTCGTGAGAGCCACAGCCAAAGACCCTTTGACTGCGCGAATACTGAACTGGGTAGGTAAAGGCTGGCCGGAGGAAAATAAAAAAACTGAGACTTTTTAACCTTTCTGTACTAGACAGACTGAGCTGTCTATCGAAAAGGGGTGCATCTTATGGGGTGACAGGGTGGTAATCCCAAGCAGCCTACAAGAAACCGCCTTGGGCATGTTGCATGAGGGTCACACGGGCATAGTTAAGATGAAAGCCCTGGCCAGGAGTTATGTCTGGTGGCCAGAACTGGACAAAGACATTGAACGCTGGGTTGCAACTTGCCACACCTGTCAGAAAGTGAGGCCTACCCGCCCACAGACACCAATATGGGACTGGGAAACTCCCCGGGGTCCATGGTCTAGGGTGCACATTGACTTCATTGGGCCAACAAACCTTTTTGATTGTGGTCGATGCATATTCAAATTGGTTGGAAGTCATCCTCAATGCTTCCACAACCACCAAGGCTGTCATGAAACAACTCGACAAACTGTTTGTGACCCATGGGCTACCAGGTGTACTGGTTTTGCACAGTTTACCGCCTTGCAGTTCGAACAATACCTGGCTGCCCAGGATATCCGTCATGCCTTAACTGCGCCAGCTCATCCGGCTGCGAATGGCAGAGCCGAACGCATGGTTAGGTATACTAAGGAGGGCCTATAGAGAATGGACAAGGGGGATGTGCAGGACAAACTCAACCAACTCCTAACTTTGCAACATATTACCCTTAGTAGCACTACAAATAAAACCTGGCTGAACTGTTAATGGGTAGGAAACGATGGTCCTACCTGGACAGGTTACACCCCACCTACACATGGGACAAGCCCCCCGACTCCACCAGCAAATACTGTACCTTTGAAATCGGCGACCTAGTCTATGCCAAGAACCTTACTGGGGACCTTCTATGGCTGCCAGCCACCATCATCACACAAAACACAGGCCCCCGGTCCTATCGACTAACGCTAGACGATGGGAGGGAATAGAAGCGGCACATAGACCAGCTTCGTTCCTGCAACCTCGAAAGAAAAACTGCCGCAGAACCTAAAATAATAAATTCCGACAAAAAAACAACCGGGGGGGGGGGGGGGAAGTACAAATAAATAAAAAAGGGAGAGACGAACCTCCATAACAAGACAACAAACTCTGCAAAACGACAATCTAACCAAACAAAAAGAGCACTCACGGTTAGATGAACCCCAAGAAAGAAGCGAGGCCTTCCTGGAAGGTGGCAGCCAGGCCAGCTGAACCAACCCGGCCAAACCAGGAGGGAGCGGCAGAGCCATCTCAACTGGCCCGAGAGACTCAAGCGGGAGCGGCATGGCTGACTCACCCTTCCAGGAGGTTCCATGGAGAAGGTCAAGAGAAGCAGCGATCCCATCTGAATCACTTGAAGACCAAAACAAGACTGAGCTGCGCAGGTCAACGAGAACTAGTCAAAGCCCCACCTACCTGCACGACTACGTCACCCACATTGGACTGAACTAAAGGGGGAGGTGTGTTCTGTCTGGAACTTGGTAGGTTCCAAGTACTTCATTCTGATTGGCCGAAAAGGCCACTTACGGATTGGTTCATTAGGAACCAATCCGGGAAGCCTCCAAACGGCGGGAAGAATTAAATAACTGTCATTGGCCACAAGCCAGCAGGCTAGCCGCTATATAAAGGGCTGCCGCGGCTTGGGCTATGTTTCCTTTCTTTACCTAACGGTTTGAAATAGAGTTGTTGTTTGGAATCCAGTCTCACACGCTGCTTTCTGGATGGAACAGAACCTGTTTGATTAGTTCACCCCAGTGATTGATGAAGCTGAATGGATTCCAAAGGAAACTTCCTGATGATCCATTGTATAGTCTAACCAAAGGGCTTTGCCTTGAACAGGAGAGTGATCAAGGCCTTCGACCAGATCACACCCATACAACCTCTCCCTATCCATATAATATTTCACTCTCTGTGGTTCATAGAAGAGCTCAGGGAGCTGAACCAGGTTATGAGATGTCTGGAGCATTTCTGGCAGACAGCAAAGAATGAACACTGATACACCTTAAGGGTGATGAAGCACACTCCTCTGCCCTTATTGCATCTGCACATAGCCAACTGGCAGCACTATTTAAGGTAATCCAAATCCTTCTGGGTTATCAGGTCCTGAGTTCCACCTTCAGGGTTGTACCAAGGAATTTGAACAGCATCTTTCAGAAAAAATAGCTGATTTTGAACAAGTATGCTGATGGTTCATTTTTGATTCATTGAGGAGAGGTGGAAGATGGAAGCTCCAACCATCTGATTTTGCTGGGGGACCAGGTGCATTTCTCTGAATTGCTTGCATTGAAGCTGATTATTATATTTATTAGAGGAATGTTCTGTGTTAAGAACTAATACCTCAAGTTTTTTCTTTTCCTTATCTCCCAGCTGCACTTTTTTTTAACAATTTGGAATTTATAGATCACAAGCTTGTGAGTAAATTGGAACCTGGTTTTATACCAGTTTTCATGAAACAGATACATAGACATACTGGTACAGAAGTGGCCATAGAAACTAAAATTTCATGATAACATTTAAAAATAATAATAATTATTATTATTTCTATAAAATATAAAAATAAAAACTAACATAAACCAATAAAGATAATGGAGGGTGCAGAAAGATTACAGGTAATCCTCGACTTATGACCAATTGAATCCAAAGTTTCTTTTGCTAAGCGAGACAGTTGTTAAGTGAGTTTTGTCCCATTTTACAGCCTTACTTGCCCCTGTTGTTGACTGAATCACTGAAGTTGTTAGGTTAGTAACATGGTTGTTAAGCAAATCCGGTTTCCGCCATTGATTTGCTGCAATGGTTGTAAGTGTGAAAAACCATCACAACTCACTTTTTTCAGTGCTGTTGTAAACTTCAAATGACCAGTAAACAAACTGTTAAGCCCCTGTCACACTGCACCAATGGATGGAAAGAGGATGTAAAGCGGAGAGAAACACTTGCCATCCATTGATTAACGCGATGCATCCGTTCTGTACTCACTGCATACGTTTTGCTTCCTCTCTATCCGTCCAGCATCCGTTTATTGACATTTCATCCGCTCAGAAAGTTTTGAGCTGCTCAAAACTTTTGAGCGGAAAATGTATGCAATTCGTCCATTCTGCATCCGCTAGGCATCCACTAGGCATCCGTTCTGCACCCGTTATGCATCCGCTATACCCGCTAGGCATTTGCTGTGCATCCCCGCAACTCCATCCGCTCCAGCGGTAAATGGACGCAGGGAGGAAGCGGAACGGACGCGGAACGGATGCAGAACGGATGCCTAGCGGATGCAGCACAGAAACAAAGCATGTAAAATGGAAAAAAAGTTCGCAGAGGGGACCTATCTTGGATATTAAGGATGTCTAGAGGATGCCTAGAGGATGCAAAGGGACATATAGGGGAAAATACTGCCTATAAAAAGGGGGAGCAACTCATCTGGATCTCACTTTCAGAACAGCAGCCCTGCGGTGCAGACCTCTGCAGCCTTCATCTGACTCTTCCTCTTCCACAGCATCCAGTCATGTCCACCGTGGATCGTAACAAAGACCTTTTGGCAGCCACCATCCTTCTGCAACAGTGCAAAGCCATCTACAGGCTCTGTGAACTCTACTACGGGAAGAAAAAGAGGCGGCCAAGAAGCGTCTGGGTACGAAGATGGTTCGCCAGAAGAGCAGAGGACGGACTGTACAACAAGCTGATGGTGGAGCTCAGGAACGAAGACACTCGTGCATTCCAAAACTTCGTGAGAATGCCTCCAGCCATGTTTGACGAAGTTGTGCAGCGGCTGACACCCAGGTCGACCAAGGCAAACACCAACTTCCAGCCCAGCCTGGAACATGGGCTCAAGGTGGCACTCACTCTTCACCACCTGGCCTCAGGGATCACCTACAGGACCACCTACAGGAGCACAATGCACCATCAGCATTGTGGTCAGAGAAGTGGTGCAGGCCATCATCGAAGAATACATGGAGGAGCTCCTCCCGTGTCCCTCCACTGAAGAAGGATGGAAGAAAGTCACAGAGTAGTGGTATCAGAGGTGGAACTTCCCCCACATCGTTGGAGCCATCGATGGCAAGCACGTGGCCTGCAAAACTCCAGCCAAGTCGGGGTCCACTTATTTCAACTCCAAGGGCTTCTTCAGCATCATCCTCTTCGCCACATACGTCAATGCTTCAGGCAACGGCTCATCTTCAGATGCCCAGGTATACAACGCCAGTCACCTCAAGGAGGAGCTGGAACGCAACCTCATCGTGGGCTTTCCAGATCCAGAACCCCTGCCCAACGACACACAAGATGTGCCCTACTTCATCGTGGGGGATGACGCCTTCTCCCTCACAACCTACCTCATGAAACTCTATACCTCCAGACTCTTCACCCGTGAAGAGAGGATCTTCAACTACAGGCTGTCCAGGGAAAGGCGGGTGGTGGAGAACGCCTTTGTCATCCTGGCCAACAGGTTCCAGGTACTTCTCACCACCATGCAGCATCGCCCAGAGACCGCGAGGAACATCGTGAAAGCTTGCTGTATCCTGCACAATCTCATGCGCACCCGCTACCCAATCTTGCAGAACAGGCTCGTGGACCTCCAACAAGGCAATGGGGACATGGAGCCTGGGGAATGGAGGCAAGGGCAAAACCTGATAGACACTGAGGATGTGCAAGGCCCCAACAGAGCCTCACGTGAAGGGAAGAAGCAGCGCAACCTCCTGAAACTCCCCAGCTGGAGCAGTGGAGTGGCAAGACAGGATGATAGATGCTTAATGGATGCTTCCTTCAGCCTGTCTCATCACACTGATGAGATTGGGCCATGTATGTTGGGTGGGCCTACAATGAACAGGGCATTTAATAAAGAGTTGTGTTTATGTTGACATGTGTGGATGATTGATTACATTGTTATTGATAATAAAGGGCCATAGGTGTGGCATCTGGGAGGGTGGACCATACAGTCCCACTATGCTTGCACTGGAGGTTTATCTATCCCACAGCTATTACCCATCGCAAAGGTATCCCTGCCCATCCCACTGGTATCTCAACCCATCCCACTGCTATCTTAACCCATCCCACAAGCATGCAAAGGCTTAAACCATTTCTAAAAGTTTCCACC